>JARHVA010005474.1:527500-827500 GCA_037957365.1 Torreya grandis | reverse complement strand
TGAAATGAAGTACTAGATTAAAACAAAGAAAAAAAATGCATACATGAACCTACTTGCTTGGAGATAAATGTGTTGCAAAAGGGTCCAACTCACTTCCTATCCAAGAAAGTGAATGGAAAGCCAAATAGTGCCCAAAAAATGAAGGAATCCCTGAAATGGATGCTACCTATACTAAATCTAGAAGTCGAACTTGTGTAACAAGGAGAAAGAGGTCAATGCTTGCCCCTTGTGTTGAATCTGAATAGAATGAGAAATGCTCAAAGGCCCAAAACCAATGTCTACCCTCTATCCCACATAAACTCATGCAATCTAGAATGTGTGTATAGAATTTATATGTTGTGAAGATTAAAATATATCATGCCCCCACTCTGAATATCTAAACTAGAACTGAGAAATGCTCAAAGGCCTAAAACTAATATCTATCCTCTGCCTCGCATAAACTTATGTAGTCTGGGTCTGGGTAATGTAATGGACCAACCACTATAGATGGTTGTGTGGTCCAACTTGGTGACAACCTAGGTACAACTGGGTGTAATCTAAAACTCTAATAAATGTACAAGAAGAGAATGGTATGTATTACCAATCCAATCTATATAATCCTGGATGATGAAGAACATGAACATCTGTGCCATGCCCCCAAATCTAGTATGTGAATGATACATATGTATAATCTAGTAATCTATATAAACACATGTGATATGACCTATTGTGCCATGCCCCATGTGCAAAATTGGAGATCTAAACATTGTTCTTTGCATTATGCATATAATCTACCATTTAGTCTTGTAATTGTGTCATGTTGTATGAAGTTGTATGTGTGAGATGTGTAGTAATGTACATGCCCCCAAGTCTGATATGTGAGTTTGAATCTGTATCAAAGTCACTATGAATCCATATAATTTGAACCACTATATCTAAATGGTCTATGTACCTAGAAGATGAAATCACTGTGGATCCATATGATTTGAACCACTGTATCTGAATAGTTTATATATCTATAAACTCAAGGTGTATCCTCTTGAATGTCCTAAATGATGTTGAATGACCCATATAATTTGAATCATTATGTATTTCAACCAATTTGAGTTGAATTTGATAATCTGAATACTGAGGGTGTAAGAACCATGGTCCACTTATGAGACTGAATGGGTATGTTGGGTAAGTGTAGGAATAGTTGGAATGATGCCCCCGTTTTGGGGAGAGATGAAATTTATGATAGAGGAGGTCTAGCCAAAAGTGATGACTAGTGGTGGAATAATAGTAACAAGGTTGGTATAGTTTGATTCGATTGAGAAGCTATTTGATTGATTAGACTAAGTTGTTTTGAAATTGGAACAAGTTTTGATTGGTGATAATCAAGATGTGTCTCTGAGTATAAAAAGAATATAGAGATGTGCATGCCATAGTAGCCAAATGAAGTAGTGAGAGAGCAAAGCTATCACGATGTCAAAGGTATCATTTCCATGATTATGTTGAAAGAAATGGTTTGAAATATGGATTTTTGGTGTTCTAGTTATGGGCAAAATGGTATTTTGCTTTAGATGAAAAATTTCTTTAATATAGTAAAATTGGATTGATTCTTGACTCATTTGCACATTGACTAGTTTGAGATTGGAGCTCTATAGTGAGATATATGCTGAGAAGATGAGGACCTACCATCCTAGATATGTAGAGATTTGAGTAATTGGCATCCCAAATTGAGGTTGGTGGTGATGTTAGCCTATTAATTAACTAAAATGCATGATTTTTATCTATTTAGAAACCTATTTTTGACTTTTTTGAGCTATTTTAAGAGTCCTAAGAAAATTTTCACTAGTTCTAGTGCTCCTATCCAAGAGTCAACACTCCTATTTTGGGTCCATCACTGTTGTCTAGGTTTCAACACTCCTATCCAATGCTAGTGTCCTTTATACAGTGTTGTTGTCCACTAGGCCTAATTTTTTGAGATTATGATTTATTACTTATTATTATTTATCTTGGATATTTAGTTTCTCATGGTTGACTAATATATATGTTGTTTTTTGGTGTTTAATAGGGTGAGGTATGTATAAAATATTTGTATAGAGGTCTGATGATGGAGACATTGAGTATGTTACCATTTTCTATTGATGAGAGATCTATCATGGATAAGGTAGGGTTGGGTCATGTGTGTGACCTAGGCATAGTGCAGTGGGATAGGTATCTGATTATAGCCTTATATGAGAGATGGAATGTAGATACATGTACTTTTTGGCTTCTTATAGGGGAGATTATTATGACTCTAGAGGATGTGTATCACATTTTTGAATTTGTTTATTAGTGGATGGCATGTGAGATTATAGGATGACATGGGTGTTGATGCTATTGATTGTGCATCCTTGTATTTTGATGGTGTACCTTTAGGTATACATCAAAGAGGTAGTGATTATGGTGTGTTTCTATCATTTATTGTTTAGTATAGTGTTCCACATATTTGGAAGTGGTTGGCCATGTTCTTGGCTTCATTTGTTGTTGTGGATGGGAGTGGAGTGTCGATTGCATATAAGATGCATATGATTATTTGTAGTGTTAAGATGAATGGCACTATGTTCTCATGGGGTAAGACTATGTTTTTCCACCTATATAAATATCTTTACAGGTTTACATCAGATGCATTCAATGGTGGTGTGAGTGTAACTACCTTATTGTATTATTTTGATTATGATCACATTGTAGTTGTGCACCTGACTGGGTTACCTAGGCTAGAGTGGGCACATCCAAAACTATTTAGGGAGTGGTGGACAAGTACATTGTTATCTAATTTCCTAATATAGATCACTATAGATGAGTTTTAGATAGATTTCTGGCTCATGATATCATATGGAGGCCCTATAGAGTATTTTCTAGGTGGGGTAAGTATGGAGTGTAGTTATGGTATATGAGGGTCAACTGATGATTAGATAACTATTAGGTTAGATTGTATGAGTGATTTTAGTATGAGCACATGACCAAATAGTTTGGGGTACCAAAATATGTGCCTCAAATAACATGGGTATGGGTGAGGAGTGCATGGGTACCAGTGAGGGTATGAGCTCATGTGAGGTGTACCGAGGTTGAGTTAATGCCATTACTTTTAGATGCATGGGACATGGCTAGAAATATTCTTGATGTAAATTATGTTGGATGTATATAATCATATACCACATGGTGGGTTAGACATTGATGGGTTTCATTGTATCTTGTTGATGGAGGGGATGCTCTCGAGTATGAGGATCTTATGTCGATCTAGATAATGGGAGGTAAGTAGCAATTTTATTTGAATTATGTACAAGTTTGTGCTTTAGTTTAATTTGAAAGTACATATCTAATGTAGTGTTATTATTTATGTGCAGTTGGAGTGGGAGGTGTGCAATATGAAACATAAGCTAGGGTAATAAGTAGAGATGATGGGTTTTAGGAGACCATCATTGAGTTGACACTCTGAGATCTCACATAACATGTTCTTGATGATATAGTGGAGGAAGGTTTTATAAAGTGATCAATAATGATAGATAATGTTTATGCTCATTTTTTTGATAGAGTTGTTATATCTACAACTACATATGTTAGGGCAATGAGAGAGAGAGAGATGAGCTGATGGCTGAGGTAGATAGGTATAAAATGCCCCCACCTAATTTTGGATTATTGAGTATGAGGATTATGGATGATTACATAGATATTTAGAGGCATTATCCAAACTTGAAAAAGGATCATAATCAGCTACTAGAGTGAGAGAGTCATTATAAGAGGCATTTGGGAGCTCAAGGAGGTGCGGGGCCATTGAGTAGTAGAGTGGATTATGGGACCAATACTGGTGGAGAGAGTAAGACTAAGAGTGAGGGCATGATGCCCATTCATGATTGATTATACCTTGATATGATTTAAAAGTTTTAGAAATTTTAATATATATATATGGATATTTTTTTCATTTCAACTCATGTGTACTATGTTATGGATTTTGGAATCTATTGGTATATTAATTTTCAAATGATTATTTTAGAAGTAGTTGATTTGGTATTGATTTTGAGGTTGTGGATGTTTTGGTAAAATGTTGTTTGTGATGTGATTTTATTGTTCATAATATGTTGATAAATATGATGTTTAGTTTTCATTTATAATCATATGTGAGTAAAACTTTGGTTGGTTTTGTAATTGGTAAGCTATTTTGATAAAGTGAACTAGTTTAAGAGTGGCAAAATGGGATATTGGTAAGGTCCAAATTTGGATAATTTGGTTTGGCTAGGGATGGCTATGTAGAACTAGGAATGTTAGTTGTTAGTAGAAGGGATGTAAGAGAGTGTTTTGTACTCAATTATTTCAGAGTGGCTCAAGAATACAAAGGTTGGCCCTTTGGCTCCATCATTACCCCATGAAGTGAAGCTATGAATTGATGCCAGTACTATGTCATATATCTATATAAACCCTTATGGATAACTAAACAAGTGTCCATATTGCTCATGCTATATAGGAACATACATTGTATTTGATATTGTCTCTTGTGTACTAACTATATCTATGAATGGAGACTCTACCAAATATAACCTTACTATATGTGAAACTGAAGCTATGTGTTATGAAGAAGGCTCATCTATCGATAATCATAGGGGATTTCTATATGAAATATCACCCTATGATCTCTGTTGTGATGCATATGACTGAGTGATAGATTGAAATGGAGCTAAAACCTATGATGGTGGCTCATCTAATCTCAATCATAGTAGGTTACTACATGAAATGGGTCTCAAAAAGCTTGATCATAGTGAATATCTCTCTAGAGCAATACTCTATAGTGTGGGTTCATCTAATCTTAACCATAGTGGGTTGTTACATGAGATAGGACCCAAAAAACTTAGCCATAGTGAATATCTCCTAGAGTGGTGCTCTAAAATGGTGCCTATGATTGTGCTAGATACGTATATGGAACTACACTATGTACTCTAACTATAGTTCTATATGTAGGCTATTCTCATTGTACTAGTTTTCAAACTTTCTAAATAGGTGGAATAGGAGATCTCCTATGAGGATTTATCCTAGAACCCACATTATTCTCATGACAAGTGACTAATGATTCTTGTAAAGGAATGTCTTGGGATGACTCAATCATAGAAGAATGAGATCTAGGAATCCATGATGGAGGATTTATCAGTGCCGCATTTGTAAATGATATGAAGCCATTATCAACACATCTATTAATTCAATCTTGGAGTCCTTAACAATCATTATCTCTATGTCCATAGATACAATGATAATTACAAAAGTGTCGATGTGGTTGTCTATGTAAGAGATGTGGATCTCATCGATGAGTAGAAGGTAATGTGATTAACCTATTCTCTAGTAGTGTTGATAATATGACACATGGGCTATCCCACTCTAAATCAAACTATAATGGTGCATTATTGTTGTTCTCTATAGTGCATACTATATTTTGTACTTTGGAAACTAGCTCTTTGTTCTTAACTAGTTGCTTTTTTGGTTGAGGTATCCTATATTGTTTAGGACATAGTGGATGTTGTGTGATAGGATCTATAGATGGAGGTACTTATATGAAATCTAGAGTAATGTGATCAATTAAATGTACCTCAATCAATCCCAATTTATTTTCCAAATCTAGAATTATATAGCGTAAGTGTCTGAAAGAGGACTCTGTATGATATAATAGATGCTCGAGGAGAGGTTGATGAAGCCCCTTAATAAAGATCTGTTGAATCTCTAAATCTACTAGTTTATAGATCAATCTTAATATGTGCATATAGAATCATAAGATATACTCACTAACTGGCTTTGAAGTATTCTAATGCAATGTGGCAAGTTTCTCATATGTGACATGAGGGCTAATGTTTGCTATGTAATGTCTGAGAAATGCCTCCTCTAGGTCATCATATGTGTGCAAGGAACCAATAGGGAATAGATGAAATAACTAATTTTTTTCCTCCCCCACTAATGTCCATTAAAATAATTTGAGTAGATTTAAAGGAATTACATGAGATGGCAGTATTTCAAAAAGCTTGAAGGTGTACAAATGGATCTATAGTTCCATCAAAGTGAGATAATGATGGTATATAGAAATACTTAGGAAATAAAGCTTTTATGAATGTCTTCAAAATAGGGTTACCATGTAAATCATTGGCATCCATCTGAGACTTATAATCCTTGTTTTCCAAGGTAAGGAGATGTAATTGGTGTTGTAATTTACCTACTTCATGCATCGAATAAATAATCTCTTGGGATGGTATATTAGCATCTTGAAATGGTTCATTTAATCATTGAATTTGATCATTAATTTTAGCCATGGGAATGCTACATTTAGTAATTCGATCATAAAGAGGGGGTGTGCTCACTTGAACCTTTGGAATAATGGTAACTTGGACCTTGCTAGAGGGATGTGGGCCACCACTCTCTTTAGGTGAAGAGTGAGAAATAAGTGTTACTATAGCAGGGGTGGCTTGGGATATTCATTGGTATCTTTATGTTTTAGTGAATCACATTATAATTGAGTAGAGGATGTGATTTTATCATTAACATGTGCATTATTTTAAATAGAATCATACATAGGAGTGGAAACAACATTTGGTAGTGCATTATGTTTGAGAGGAAGAGTGAGAGAAGAGTGAGAAACATGAGATGCAATTTATTCTTCACTATATACATAATAATCATCATTATTCAATGCATTATCATAGATGAAATACTATTCATAGTCATTCTCATTTTCATATTATTTGCATGTTCACTATCATATTCATTATCACTTCCATTGTCACTAGGGAGAGGTGTAAGAGAAGAATTTAATTCTTTTCTAATATGCAATAAATTATCATTTGAATGCGCATATGTGTTATCCATGGATGGAGTGTATGCATTATTTTCATTTATAATATAAGAAGTAAGAGTAATAGAGTTATCATTTAGACATTTTTTTGATAAAATAGAGTTGAGATCATGATATGCATCATTTGAACTATGCATTGGTAATTTGATTTTATTATGTTTATATTGTTGTATTTTGAAGAGAGAGAGAGAGAGAGAGAGAGAGAGAGAGAGAGAGAGAGAGAGAGAGAGAGAGAGAGAGAGAGAGAGAGAGAGAGAGAGAGAGAGAGAGAGAGAGAGAGAGAAGAAGATTCATCTACTTTTTCTTCACTATCACTTTCACATGTATCATCATATTCCTCATTACACCAATAATAATTATATTCATTGTAAATGAAATCATTTTCCACATTTTTAGCTAATGTTCAATTTTGAAAATTTGTCCATTCATTGTCATAATTATGAGAAAAGTTTAGAAATTGATCTATGGGATGAGAGGGAAGAAATGCCTTAGTGGCCATTTTATTTCTTTCATCAAAGAGAATATGTAAAAGTATTATTAAGAAAATAAATACAATAATAACTACTAACATAGAGATTTTGAAAATATTTTTGACACTCTAAATAATTTTCAAAAATTCCAAAATATTTTTTCTAAAAATTGCAAGGAAGGCTTAGGGTTTGAGGATCTATTTTAGAAATCTAGGGTTTTAGAATTTTTGAAAATTATGGCTATAATTTAAATTCTAAAATAAATTTGATAAGAATTAATGCACAAAAATTTATACAAAAATAGAAAATTTGAAATTTAATTTATGCACAAAATATCTAACAACATGGGGATTTTGAAAACATTTTTGACACTCCAAACATTTTGCAAAAATTCTAAAATATTTTTCTAAAAATTATAGGGGAGGGAGGCTTAGGGTTTAAGGACCTAGTTTGGAAGTCTAGGGTTTGTGGTTAGGGTTTTAGAATTTTTGAAAATTATTTCAATAATTTAAATTCTAAAACAATATTTGAATATAATTAATGCACAAAAATTTATAAAAAAACTAGGAATTTGAAATTAAATTTATGGACAAAATTTGAAGGAAAAACCCTAAGTGTACCTAGGGTTTTAGATTTATTTGAAGTAAGTCAAGTTCACCAAATATTTTACTATTTTTTAGAAACTAGGGTCTAGTTACTAAATAATAAAATTTTTGGAGTAAGGGAAAAAATCCAATCAAGTATAGTAAAATATAGGTTTTTATAAAATTAATTGTGTATAGAGAGAAATAAACTAATATGGGAAAATAGGCTAAAACAAATGATTTAGGGGTTGAAATTTGTTGTACAGGACTAGAAAGATGTCAAGAACCTATATCTATCTTTCATTTTATGAAAGGATAGGAGCATCAAAATAGGACACCCTAGGGTTTGGCACTATAGTCCTCTTCTATTATTATTGTCCTAGAGATCTGAGATTGTAGGGTTTTGTCCATTATCTCTGTGTGAGCCTATGCATGAAATTTTGGAGGTTGAATGTTGATATAGCTTGTTATAAGTCCATTTAAATATCTAAACCCTAGGTATATCTATACACACAAAACAACAAATACATTAAAAGCATAAGGGGGAAAAATTGGGTTAGGGGAAGTATGATCACATGATCTAAAAATCTTGCTATCTTGATCATTGGCTACATTAACCTTCAATGCTAGGGTTTCAAATAAATTTTAGTTCTCCTTTAGGGAATGTGCATAATCAACATGCATAGTAGATGCAAGAATGAAATTTTTCCTAGGCCCTTCCTTGATCAAGCATGTAAGTCTATGTGTGATGCAAAATGTTGAGCTATACTTATTGAATGATTTTTATTATGTAATGTGGCAAAGTAGTAAGTGATAGATATAAAATGAATTTTTTAGTCCTTTATATAGGAGACTCTTTATTTTAAATTTGGGAGCTTTATTCACATTTGGTCGACATTGAGAAACTTAAGTATGAAGCTAAGAAAGGGGTTTAAACTCATTTAGTGAGATAAATTGACCATTGGAGCTTAAAATTCCATTGGACAAGAGCATTAGAAATGGATACCCTAGGGTTCAATGTTGTAGTCCAATCCTAACACTCATATCCTATAAGCTCAAGACCTAGGTGGATGGAATTGGTATAAGAAATTTGACCTAGTTGAGGTGGAATGACCATTTAAAAAGATTAGGATGATTTGGAATAAGTAAAAAGGTGTTTAAAGAATGAAACAAGACTAGGATGAGTAAAACAAAAGACATAGCTAATGTGAACAAGGTTCATATTCTCCAGTTAGAGTCTCCTATGAAAGGACCATGAAAAGACATGATATGTGTGGTTGCTTGACCAATTTAGGGTGTATACACAAAGAAAAGTATTATTCTATCAATTTTTTAGAACCAATGAAATTGTGATTAATCAAAAATAAATATGCATTACATGTTGCCCATGATTGAGTCTGGATCTTTGAAAAGTTGATCTAAGACTCACACAATCATATCTTCTACATTATGAAATGTGAGCATGCCATTTGGAAACTCTATGGGGTTCTCTATGTACTTTATAGTCATATCTCAAACATATTTATGCCATGTGGTAGTTTCTCATCAGATTTGTGCTCGTTGAAAAGTCTATATCGATCTCACATTGTTAGATCTTTGGTATATGAGTTAACTTGCATAGTCAGATCTTGGTGTTTGACCCATTGACTCCTATGAGCCTAATACTTTTCATTTGTATATTTAATCCTAAAAACATAAATGTAGAATGACTTAGCACATATATTAAAGTGAATTAATGTAGGGGTGACATTTAGCAGTTCTATGGGGCCTTTTTGGTTTACTGATCTTGGTAGTAGGGCATTGTTTTAGAATTTTGTGTAGGGGAATTATTATAGGCATTTTATCTGGGGCATAAATATCATCATGGAAATTATTTTGGATAAAATTTACAAATAAATTATACCAAAAATTCTATTTCATTAGGCAAAATGCCCATTGTAAAAGAGTCTAAAGGGTAAGTTCATCAGGCAAAATGCCATGACAAAAAGGATGAAAGGTAATTCTGAAAGTCTAAAGGGTCATTTTCATCAGACCAAATATCTAAGACACAAAGCTCATAGTTATTTTTATCACATAAAATGTTCAAGACATAAAGCCTAAAGGAATTGGTCCAGTGCAAAAGGCTCAAAAGAATTAGTCCAAGATAAAAGTCCTAAATGATAGGCTCATAGGGAAAATTTCTTAGGACAAAATTCTTGAAGCGTAAGTGCATTAGGTACAAAGGGTCTACTTCATGGTGAAAATTCCCAAAGGGTCTACTTCATAGGGCACATTTTGATAGGGAAAGGGCCCAAGATAAAAGTCTCGAAGGGTGAGTCCAATAAGGCAAAGGGTCAATGCAAAAGGCCGAAGGGTAGGTTCAAAAGAGCTAAAGGGAAATTGAAAAAAATATGAAGGGTATGCTCTGGCCTTTTATTTTGGCAAGATGTTTTTCAAGGATATTGGAATTGGGGAATGTTTTGGACAAAATGTCTACAAGAATAAGTCTGATTTAAGGAAATTATTTTGAACAAAATGTTCAATGCAATAAACCTGAAAGAATAATCCTAGGGCAAAAAAAACTTGAAATAATAATTCTAAGACAAAATTGTTTCAATAGAATTATTACGAGGAAAATGTATTATCAAGATCAAATTCTATCAGATAAAATCTTTGATAGAAAAATCCCAACAAAGACAAATCTGATGAAGATAAGTATAATAGAGCTCAATTGCTTCAAAGAAATTGACATGGGGGAATTATTACAAGGAAATTTTTATGGACAAAAGGTCAGACATAATAAACCCGAAGACCAATTCCTGTGGAACAAAAGTTCTAAACATCAAATCCCAAAAAAGATAAGTCTAAAAACATAAAACCTGACAAAGACTCCCAAAAAGTATTAACAAGGTTAGTCTATGAAAACATGATGCCAATGCCATTTTTACAAAATATGAAAAGGCCAATAATCATTATTTTCCCAAATAAACATATAGAAGAGGGGCTTAAAGTCAAGACCATAGTCTGAAAAAAGTGGGTCCCCAATTCCTATGGAAAGGAGGATGTTGGGTATAACAAATTCTTGTACCTTTTGGCTCGAGAATGGATGGGATTCCCAATCCAAAGGCTTGGACTATCAATGTAGAGCTGAGTTTTGAGAGTTATGATAAAAAACAAAAAAAATCAACTTTAATTACCAAATAAGCTAATAATTTCAATGTGAAAATTCAAAAACATAATACCATCATGATGAGCATGCTCTCCTCTTTCCAAAAATATTTTTTAATATAATTTTTGGACTAATTTAAGGTTTCAAACTATGTTGATTTCTAACTATACCTATTTTAGGTCACTACATGCCCCAAACATACATGCCTATACATGTTCATGTAATTTGTCTTTCATTGATCCAAGTAAAAAATAAGTTATATGGTCACAAACTAGGCCTAATTTATCTTTTTTGAGGTAGTTAGGCACACCGCACGAATGGCTATCCATTTTTTTGTCAATTTTTAGGATCTATTTACTTGCATAATTCATTAAAAAAATATAAAAAATTATAGATTAAAAACTAGGAGATCTTATCTAAATTTTCTCCGAAGTGTTTTAAATGATATTAAATGTTGTTAAAAGAATGGTGCACCACATGACCATCTATCTATTATGTTTTCTAAAAAAAGGAGTTCCTATTCATATTTTAGATGTTTGTCCTAGTTATGCTTAACCATTTTTAAAATAAATTAGTTTTTTTTGAAACTAGACTCGAAATGAGACATTTCATGTTCTTACACCATCTTCAAATTTGGAGTGTAGATATCTTAAACTATCTATAAAAGTTCAAGTTTTTGAAATTTCAAGAAAATCATGTCCATGGGTAAGCCACCTTTTGTCCCCCAACTTTGTGCACTTACCCTTTGGTTAGGTTTTATTTTAAGTTATATATTTATTGCATGTATCTAATTTAGGGACATTTTAGTGGTATCATCACCTTTTCTTGGTGTTAGCAAAGGTTCTTAGGGTTTCATCAGAACATGATAGTTACAAGGACAACTCTACAATTTAAGAAAGAGCTTACATGAATTTATAGATAGATACAAATTTGACAACATTTAAATTAAGATCATAGATATTTAACATAATAAAATGCACTTGTGCAACAATCATGTCTAATTATATGCTAAATAGAGATCTAATAAATGAAATACATTTTAAATACACTCTCATTCACAAAATTCTATAAAGTGCAGAATAAAATATATGGTATTCATATTAAGAACCCTATTTAATCTCCATTAAATGTATATTTAACAACTAGAACATTGAGCATACACACACACATACATATATATGTATAGATACATACATACATATGTATGTATGTATGTATGTATGTATGTGTATATATATATCTGTGTGTGTGTGTATTACATATATATGTATAAGTATATGTAAATACATATACATATGTTTATATGTGTGTACATACACACAGACACACACACACACACACACACACACACACACACACACACATACATACATATACATACATACATACATACATACATATGTATGTATGTATCTATAAATATATATGTATGTGTGTGTGTGTATGCTCAATGTTCTAGTTGTTAAATATACATTTAATGGAGATTCAATAGGGTTCTTAATATGATTTCCATATATTTTATTCTGCACTTTGTATTTAAAATGTATTTCATTTATTAGATCTATACATATGTATATATGTGTGTATACACACACACATATATACACACATATACATATATGTATGAACATGCATGCAGACACACACACACATTTTCAAAAGAAAATTATAAATATCTATTATTCCATATTTTGAAAAAATATACTAGTAAATGCCTTCATAAGTCATAATCAAAGATGAGCACAAGCTCAAAGAAGGGAATGACTTGAAGAAAAATAATATAATAATATATTTCTAGGAGGCCATAAAGCCTCAACCAGTAATATATCAAAATAGGTGTATAAACCATTACAACATAAGACAATACAATATCTAATATTGGTACTAAACAACCATTTAGTTAAGGTTAATTACCCTCATAGTATGTGTGTCATCACCATTCAAGATTTGTATGTGTAACTTACCAACGATAAGGTTACATTATCCCTTTGTCAATCCATCCACTATGTAATTGTGTTCTTGAAATATGTGAGTGAAGGCATGTGAATTAAAGTGAGTAGCAATGTCTATGGCCCTATTGATGAGGCACTTTAGGATGATGTATTTACATTGTGAACTTCCATTCATCTAGTAATGAGATAATTCTGAGTCCAGGTACATACTGAAAGTAGTGATGCCAATATCCTCAACAATAGTGAGGGTGGAAATCATATCCTAAAACTCAAAAAATCTATTTTTTTGGTACCTAGTGCCTTATTGAAAAGTGATCTCCTTGTTTTGAGAATAAATGATGCCCTTAGCTCCACTAAGACCCGGGTTCCCACGAGAGGCACCATCATAAAAGCTATGTGGTTGAGTAAAATCCCTCATTAAAGGAATAATGATACCTTGATAGGGAATGTGTGTGGATGACTTGGACACCAAAGAAAATATTAATTTTTAAAGACTTGAGTTTGGCTTAGGTTGATGAATTGTACAAATAGCTTCATTGTGTGATAACCGTATATTCCAAAAAAATCAAAGTGGTAATGTGTTATAGTAGTTTGAGAGTCCCCTATGATCTTGCCATCTATTCTAAGTCACAATAAAAGTATCACCTATCCACTTTAGGAATTCATTATGAGAAGTAGTCACATCCTAAACTACCTTGGAGAAATATCATGAGATGAAAAGGTGATCAACAAATTTGAAATTCTCCCTGTAGAGTGAGCAAATGCTTGGTCTAATCCATTCCCTATGCATCAAGTTGTCCATGGTTAGAATTTTTTTATGTATGGCAAGACAAAAGTGTATTTTAGTCTTAAGAGGAACACACAAATACCAAAATTCATTCCACTATAAAAGGGTTATCTGATCTTGTTGTTGTGGTCTAAGAGATTGATACCCAAGTTTAACTGAGTATGATCCACCATTTGGGTTGTACGCCAATAAAGTTTTTTCATAGAATTTTTAAGGATAACATTTTTAGAGATAAGAGATGCTCGATATCTCTCCCATATGGATGCATCTTATTCATTTAGACCAAGAAATTTTGCATATTTCCAACTGGATTACCAAAAACCCAACATGGAAGAGTTGAAAGCATCAGTAAGGGATAGTATATTATGTCACTGAAATGAAAATTGAAGTGTGTTAATCAAGCATAGCTCAAATTTAATGTTGATGATTGCATCCTTTCCAATGTATATATCACACCCATCACTTGGGTCCCAAGCTAAAGAAGACTCAATGATGTGGAATCTCTAAATGATGGATTTTCAGAAGAGTGATGCACTAGTATGTCTTTTTGATTGTATATGAATCCATTCTAAGAGATAGTGAATATATATATTTTAGCATAAAATGTTATGCCATAGACCATTATTTTAGATTAAATTCCAAGCACCTTTAGAAGCTAGTGATTTGCAAAAAAGTGTCAAGTTTTTAATTCCCCAACCCCCATCAATCCAAGGTTGAGAGATGATGTTCCATTTTACAAGTGAAATGATCTTTTCACTTTTATTTCTAGACCACATGAAATGCAAGCACAATTTTTGAATGTTGCTGACGATCATTTGAGAGAGATATGCAAGAGACATCCAATAAAATGGGATGGCTTCAAGAATATTTTTTATCATCTCAAATCTAACTTATATATAAATCTAATGGTTGCATCAGAGGAATATGCACCATTCCAACTTATCAACGAGCCAATGCTAGTCAATGAGATGGAAATCCTTTGACTTGAGATAAAACCCCAAGTATTTAATGCACTAATCAAAGGCATGGATGTGGAAAGGTAACATCATATGAAGAGGTCCCTAATAGTTGGAGTAATATTGAAGTAATACAAGACAAATTTTTGAATATTAAATTCCATCCTAGTAGTAGATGTGAAAAGCTTTAAAATATGATCTAAACACTTTACATCCTAAATAGTGTCATTCCCTAATATGAGGATGTCATCTAAAAATAGGGTGTGAGTAAGATAAGTACCCATATAAATCTTAACACCCAAAAAATTGCCTATAGTGCATTCATGATGTTAGGATGTGAAGTCACTATTCATAGTCACTATTCATGGTCACTATTCATGATGATGTGGCTTGATGGTGATGTGGATGGTTAGTGATATGGCTTGTGAGTGATGAGGCTGATTGTTGATTTGGTAGGGGCCTATGGAGGGTATCCCATGAGTGATCAGGTTGATGTGATGGGAGTGGGGCGTAACACTCCACCAAGGCACATGGGTTTGTCTTTGGTAGTCACATGGATGGTGTCACATGGTACAAAAGATAAAAATGGTTGGTGTGGGTCAAATTTATAAGGGACCCCATGATTCGCATGTGTGGAGATAGTCAAAATATTATTGTAATCATCTTTTGGACTCATATGGTCAAATGGAGAATGTATACAATAAAGTTAATATAGTATATTGACCTCATAAATGTGTGGGAGACAATGGTTTTGGATCCATATGGAGGTGGCACATCTTCTTGTCTAAAGTGAAGATGCCTTACAAACTTTTCACATGAAGACAACAACACTATGGATCACATGACATCCCACTAAGTGTGGTGTATTTTATCCACTATATCATTTTATCTCTTCTCTCTCATTTTCTTGTTGTAAATTCTATTTATTAGCATGATATATTTGTTATAACTCAACCTATTAGAGGATCCATGAAAGGCTTGGGATTGCATGCTTGGAGGTTGGATCCTATAGGCTAGTTTAGCTAGGTTTACACCCTGAATGCTTCATGTGGAAGCATTGAGTAGTTTTATGTTATCACTGAAGGATTTTCTATGGAGTAGTTTTTGTAGAAGAGAGATTATGTTGTGTATTTATGAAGTTTGGAATTTACCATTTTTCTAATGGTTTTTCCTTTCACATTGTAAGGGTTTTCCACATAATCTCTATGTAATGTGTCATCTTACTTGTCTATTCTTTTTGTATCTTTTTTTTGCATTGTTTATTTCATTATAGGATATAGCCCATTGATCAAACATGTAGTATTAAGGCTCTATTTCTAACATATGGTATCATATCCATGTTGAAAAATTCTATGTGTGAGTGTTTTATGTCATTGGCTAATTGTGTGCAAGGTGAATATATTGTGATAGGAGGAGAGACCAAGTGGAGATTAAAGAAGAAAAAATGTTTTATTTTTTGGCAACTACCTCTATATGGATCAAGGTAGAGGATACCTTGGTGAAGATCCTAAGCTCTTCATATTATGGAGGAGAAGCCCATAGATGAGTGGAGGAAAAAGCTAAAAAAGATTTACTAGACAAGTTAATAGCCTACATAGTGTCCCTTTTGATGGAAAAAAAATCTACAACTTGAGGAAAAAGTTGGTCTCTTTTGGAGGGGGTTGAGTATAAGGTGATGACCTTATTGTGGCTCTTGGAAACAAACATAAGGGGTTTATGATGTGGTATCCTAATGACCATATGTTGTTAGTTGAGATGTTTTAGTTGAAGAAAAATATATATAGAGGAAGGAGGTATAGATCTAAAGATATACCTATTTTGAAGTGGTTAAGGATGAGAAAGATGAAGATGAAAATGAACAAGTGATACCTAGTGTTACTGGAAGGAGAAGGACATTTATTTAGACATGTAGTAGAGAAGTGATGCATTCAAGATGCATCTTTTAGGATAAAAAATGTGGAAGGTGCATTGGTGCACTGAGTAGTGTAACAACTTCCTTGGAGTTATGATTGGTCCACTTGTATCATGGTTGGAACATTTGGTAGATAGAGGATACATGCATAATAATAAATGAGACTTGGTGTTCCTAAAAGGATAATAATGATGTTAACCATATGACTCAGTGTGTTGGAGTGTTGTGTATATTCTTGTGGTGATTTCCCAGGTAAACTAATGGATGAAATAATAATGTAGGCACATGAGTTGGTGTTTTGGAAACATTTAGTAGATCATGATGTAATTCATATTCAATCTTAAGGATTAAAAACTTAGTAGGTGAAAAGATGCACCAAGTAGCATGATGACTTCTTAGGAGCTTTGATTGGTCCAGTGATCTCATGCCATGTTGATAACTTTGAAATCTATGTGGAGAAGTCTAGTTTTTTTATTTCTATAAAATATCCTCTCCTCACTACTATCAAGAGTGATACATGCACTAGTTTTTGTTCAAGGAGTTGGAGTAGCATGATTCCTACATGGTGATCTCTCTTAGGGAGATATATATACAGAAGGTTGAGGTAAAAGTGTTGATGGTTTGCATTTTAAATAATTCACTATATGGGTTTACAATAAATGTGTTGAGGGAGTAGAATATATTTAGTACCTTCATGGAGAACCTATGTGTTATGACATTTTCGATGCAATCCTGACTATGATCACTATTTTTATGGATTAGTGATAAGGATGTGATGAAGGTGGTATGTGGAGTAAACCAAGGATAGAGATACATAAGGATGGGAAAGTAAGGAAGTATCCCACTTCTTGTGTTTTTGAGTTATCTTCCCAAGATCTTACTATAATAGAGAAGAAGAGATGTTGTGTCTTATATATTAGATTTAGTAAGAGTAGGAAACATCATGCTAGCATGGTGAGCACTAGGCTGGATACTTATAAGCAGTGGGAGTTGTGAGACAATTCATGGTATAATTTTGATGGGAATATTGGTCTATGGAGAAGTGAAGAGTCACTTCAGTGTTGTAATCTACTATGGAGGAATAAATGTTGACAAATCAAGTTAGGACAAATAAGTTTTAGTGGTGCAATATAACTTCTACTAGGTTTGTGTCAGGGAAGCAGAGGGCATTAATGAGTAACTAGTTGTAAAAAACTTAGGTGTGGTAAAATCTTGTGTATATTGACTTCAAGGGGAAATATGTTAGGATTTGAAGTTATTATTCATAGTCACTATTCATGAATCACTATTCATAAGCACTATTCATGGCCACTATTGATGATGATGTGGCTTATTAGTGATGTGGATGGTTAGTGATGTGGCTAATTGGTGATGTGGTAGGGTCCCATGGAAGGTATCCCATGACTGATCAAGTTAATGTGATGGGATTGGGGTGTAGCACTCCACTAAGGCACATGGGTGGTCTCACATGGTAAAAAATATAAAATGGTTGGTGTGTGTTAAATTTCTAAAGGACCCCATGATTCCCATGTGTGGAGATAGTTAAAATATTATTGCAAGCATCTTTTGGACTCATATGGGCACATAGAGAATGAAGATAAGAAAAATAATATAAAATATTGACCTCACATGTGTGTTGGAGACAATGGTTTTTGATCCACATGGAGGTGGCATATGTTCTTATCTAAAGTGAAGATGACTTGAAGACTTTTGCACATGAAGACAACAATAACACTATGGATCACATGACATCCCACTAAGTGTGTCCCATTTTTTCCACTATTACATTATCTATTATTTCTCTCATCTTATTATTGTAGATGTTATTTATTTTAATGAGCTCTCTATTGTAATTTACCCTATTAGAGGATCCATACAAGCCTTAGGATTGCACTCTTGAATGTTGGATCCTATCAGCTAGTTTAGCTTGGTTCACAACCTAAATACTTTAGGTGGAAGCATTAAGTGCTTGTATATTAAAATTGAAGGAGTTGTTATGGAGGAGCTATTGTAAAAGAGAGATTGATGTTGTGTATTTATATATTCTATAATCTTTCATTTTGCCTATGGTTTTTCCTTGCACATTGTAAGGGTTTTCCATGTAATCTTTGTGTAATGTGTCCTCTTACTTGTATATTCTTTTTGTAGCTTGTTTTACACATTATTTACATGCATTATAGGATATGGCTCATTGATATAACATGTAGTATCTTTAGAGAGGATTACATAACATGGTTAGTCAAACATTAGTCCAATAAATCAAAGGAAAAATGCATAAGAGTAAATTGAATGAAGCCTATCTATTCATGTGGGAATTGCTAATGAAAATGAAAGACAAATGAAAGAAATCAAGAAACCTATACCTTCCTAAGTGAATCCATCCTCCAAGAGTGGCTCAAAAACATGTTTTTCCTTGATCAACCATCCTTGTCTTCATCAACAATGGTGGCAAACTCCTCCAATGTCTCAAGAACACTCCAAAAAACCTAGGCTCATGATATGTAACTATATAATTTGCCTATCAATGAAGTTTATAACTAAAATCAATAATCAAATGAAAAGTAGTATGGAATTTTTTTTTCATTATAACTTTGTACAAATCGAGATTAAAAATGATGTTAATGGCCTCTTTGTTTATAGATTTTTGAGATTGATTAGGATCAACCATGATCGTCCATCTCAAGATTGTGATGTGTGGCCATGAATTAATCAAATTATATAATTAAATCCATAAATTTCCATCATAAATATTTGGGATATAGGGGCATTTAAGAGGCATGGAGGGTCTTAATGAGGCATGTGAGACCCATAATCCTGATATTTTATGCATTTATGGCTTATGGATGCCATCCCATAGGATGATGTCATTTGATGATGTAATTAAAGACAATAAATTTCTAAAATTAAATATTCTAAAAATTTCATGTAAAATTAAGTTAAGCTCTTGATTTGGTTTAATTAGCCTTAAACATGATTAGTCAACTTTGATGCAAAACTTTGGCAATTTGTGCACAAATTAATCAAATTGGTCATAATGTATTATTGGCTCAAAATTTGACTAGATTGGAATTATAAGTCAATGTTAGATGTGTTGGACCTGTATTCCCATTTAGGATGATATCAACACAAAATATAAAAGGTACATGACATGTACCAATGAATTAGAATAAATGAGCGATCCAGTGCACAAAAAGGTGAAATCATCATTTTGACTCAAAATGAATTGATCAAAGTTAGGTATCACATAAAATGCATTTCCCTATTTAGGGATAATTTGACCTAAATTGGCACTTGTAAATGACAATTTCAAACCATTTAGGGTGTTTTAATTATTTTGACCTAAAATGTGCATTTGACTGCAATTCAAGTAAGATTGACAATTTCAACACAAATGGTGTTAGGAATTGGATGTTTACATTTTACCCCTATTTGAGAAGGCATAGTGAAGCATTTAGGCAAAGAAATATCTTTTTAAAGAAAATATTTGTCAAGAATAAATTGGAACATACCCATGTTTCCCCCTTCAGAGGACATACTAAGATGGAAGAAAAGGATGGACTCTCGAAAAGAGAGAGAAAGTGAGAAATTAACTCATAGAATAGATCACATATAGACAAGCTAATGCTTTCATATGTGATTATCATTAATGATAAAAATATGATTAGAGGTGTAATAGGCCCCAGTAGATGGGGGAATGGGAAAGATACAATCCATAAATGTAAGGGACACACCTTAAATGTACCTAATTTGATATTTCAAAATGCATGCTTACAACATTGATCAATCCTAAGATAAGTTACACACTAAATATTTCCATCATGGGTAGTAGTGTGGAGAGCTTGTAATTATAGGAAAAGAGAGAATGTTCTACTTTAGGAAGGGAAGCACCACTAGAATGGGGTATCTAAATAGAAGATAACAAGAAGTGCCCCAGTAGAGCAAATGTGATCATGATAAAATAGTTTTTTCCCCAATAGGGCAAATTTTGATCACTTGATAAAGAATAAATAATGCTTTTTACCCTATAGGGATTATGTGATTCTGATGTTATTTAAATTTTGTGCCCCAATGTGGGCAATTGGTAAGCAAAATAGCTGAAGGATATAACCCAAAAGATAGGTAAAATAGAGTAAGTGTAAATATACATGCGATGGTGTAATGGCTTAGAAAGACACAAGAAACCAAGCATATAAGAATTCATAAAGTGATGAAAGAGAATAAAAATAATGAAATATAACCGATCCGACCTCAATAGAAATTTAGCATTGCCTACATAGTTTCATGGACTCATGTTCCAACCTAAACTTCAGGCCAATGTAGTTCACCCAAGTTTGGGAGAGAATGGAATGAGGAATGCTGAAAACTAACCAATAAATTATTTAGACTCATAATATATGTGAAGAGATGCACATCTAAGCATAGAGTTGAATCTACTAAAATACATAATACCTAGATGCCTAATTTCATATCATGAGCCTAGATTATGTAAAGTGCTCTTGAGAATTGTTCATTGTAACTGTGTTGATGTTTAAGACATTGAAACCTGAGCACAAAGTGATTGCTATAGAAAAATAAATTAGTCATCATAAGTATTAATAACTCATAATGACATAATATTCCAATTGCATTGAGTTGGTTCAAATGTTAATACCTATAACTAAGGATAATGGTAAAATAATGCCCAAAACCAAAGTTACAACTATTTACATTTAAACAAAAAATAAAAAACAACATAAATGAAATTAAATTTAAATTAGGATATGATCAATCAAGAATTAAGTAGGATCAAAAAAATTTAAAAATAAAAAGCAAGAACATTTGATCGACATGAGACCAAGATATGAATAATCAAGATCCATGTGGACCGTCAAGACATTCTTGAACATGAAAGAGAAAATCAAAATCAAATAGAAAAACACAAGAAACTAACAAAAATCAAATAAATAAAATGGTCCAAGAACAAATTAATAACATGGGATCAAGATATGAATAATCAAGATCCATGCAAATTATCAAGACGTTTTGAAACACAAAAGAGACAAGCAAAAACATATAGGGAAACACAAGACCAAGAAGAGACAAGAAGTAATAAAAAGAGAAAACGAGAAGAAATAAAAGGAGAGGTGAAAAATCACAATAAAACACAAATAAATAGAAACAAACAAAAACCCAAGTTAGTACGGTTTAAATACAAATGTTCATGCATGTGCGATAGAGGCGTTACTTTCCATCATAACATAACAAAGAACAATGACACAACAATTTTTCCCTAATTAAAGAGGAACAATGATAGAAGAAATGGGTCAAGAGAATAAAAGGAAGGGCTTGGCTGAGCTAACTCCTATGGATGCATGTTCCAACATGAACTTCAGGCCAAATGTAGTTCACTTAGGAGATGGGATAGAAGAAAAATGATGATAAGACTAGCATGATTTATGTTATAGAATAAATGGAAGATATGAAAAATAAATGAGAATAGTATTTAAAATAATAAGCTTATGGGATGAGAAAGAATGATCTTGTAAAATGGCAAGTGCATCGGACAAGATGAATAGGTGTTTCCTTACTTACAAAATGGTAAGAGTATAACATGGTGGGACATGAATGTATAAATTTAAAAAATTGTGAGATAATGTTTTTGGTATTTCCAATGTTTTTGGTGTTTTTGGGATAAACTATACACAAGGTGGGACCTATCTATTCAAGGAGATGCTCATTTGAGAGTAGAGGTTCCAATAAAATAGTTAACTACAACAACCCATGCTTGTAAATTAGTGAGAGCGAGGATCTTGATAAGATAATAAATGCCTAAAAATAACATCAAATGTAATATATAATAGTGTAAAACATGAAATAACTTCAAAAAATTATCTATGTTCACTTATCTATTGAAAAAGCTACAAAATATTGTCTTGGCTAAACTACTTTGTAGAACTGGTGTTGAAGATGATCATAATGTTCATGAGACATAATTAAGATCATAATTGGTCAAGGTATACAAAGTCTTCAAGATAACAACATGCCCAAGATAAAATAAAGAATATGGTTCTTAGGGAGAATGTTCCAAAGAATAGGGCCCAATAGATGGATGGTCTAGAGTGGGATATAGAATATGGTTCTCAAAGAAAACAATCTAGGATAGGATAAAATGTGATTAGAGTGCCAATGATTTAAATCCTTCACTATCTTGAGTTGTGAAGAGTGGGATAAGGTAGTATAAAATGTATTCAAGGTAGGATAAATTGGTGGGATAAAATTACTTCAACAAAAGTTGCCCCCAAGTCAGGGGTCTTATAGACAATGGTTTAAAGTTGTTTATGCATAGAACTTCCTAAGGTGTATGATGTTCATGGACTCTAAGAGTTATTCACCATTAGGTTTATCTAGTTGATATGTACCTCATCCATAGTTCACCATGACAGTATATGGTCCTGACCAATTAGGCTAAAACTTACTTTCTTTTTACATTCAACATTCATGTTTTTTTGGTTCTCTTTCAAAACCAAGTCACCAATCTCAAACTCTCGAGGGAGAATGCACTTATTTTAGTGTCTCTACAATATGTTCTAATAGGCTTGCAAGTTTTCTAGGGCAGCCAAATTCTTACCATCAAGAAGTTCTAGTTCTTGCAACTATGAGGCTCTATAATCTTCATCATGTTTAATGTGATCTAGTGATATTTGTAGTGATGGTATCTCAATCTCGACTAGGATAATATCTTGAGTGCCAAAAACAAGGGAGTATGAAGTGGCTCCAGTTGGAGTTCAATGATTGGTTCTATAAGCCCAAAGGGTAGGAAAGAGTTTCAAGTGCCTATTACAGCCAACATCATTGACACTCTTCTTTAAGATGGCTATAATGGTTTTGTTTGTTGCCTTAGCTTGTCCATTTCCTTGTAGGTTATATGGATTTGATTTCTTGTGCTTGATATTACATTTTTTTAAAAGATATTTTACACCATGGTTCATAAAATATCCACCATTATCAGATATAATACAGGATGGGATGCCATATCAATAGATGATATGGTAATGAATGAATTTGGTTATCTACTTCTTGGTAACATAAGTGAGAGGAATGGCCTCAATCCACTTAGTAAAGTACTCGATCATGGTCAAAATGTGTTTATGGCCATCTGAATATATTGGGTTAATTTTCTCAATGAGATTTAGACCCCATATTGAGAATGGCCATGGTGTTGTGATTGGCTATAATAATAAAGGTACGTATATCAAGTTACCATGTTGCTAACAAATAACACACTTCTTCACATAGTTTCAAGAATCAATATCCATTTTGGGCCAATAATATCTTATTTTGAGGAGCTTCTTTGCTATGACTACACCATTAGTGTGGGCCCCACCCATTCCTTCATGAACCTCCTTTAGTGCCATCTTGGATTCTCCCAAAGATAAATAATGAAGAAACATTCCATCATAGCCTTTATGATAAAACATGTTTCCAAGGAGAGTATAACATGTTAAGTGATGAAGGAATAGTTTTTGTTGCTTTTTGGGAAGGTTATTTGGGAAGACATGACTATGGAAATAGTTATAAAAATCTTGGCACCATGGTAGTTGAGGTGGGGGATTAAACTAACAATGGTGCATACCCTCTCTGAATAGGGTAGAATATGCATAGGCTGAATAAGATTTTCAATCAAGAACTAATAATCTTTAGCACTACCATCCATTTGAATCATAGAACTAATTGTCACCATTGCATTGGAAAATTTGTTGTTTACTCTTAGAACTTACTCAAACTATAGAGATTTAAAATGTGTTTTGAGGTTATCAATAATTTGCTTGTAAGGAACAAGCTTGTCACCTTTTGTTTGATACTGATCAGTGGTTTGATTGACGATCAACTATGAATATCCATAGACCTTTAAGCTTTGAATATCCAACTATATAATAATGTGGATCCCTACAATCAATGCTTCATACTCGATCATATTGTTTGTACAATGAAATTATATATGGAATGCTTTGGGAATCAAGTCCCCTTGTGGTGTGATCAACAATATGCCAGCTCCAGATCCATGGGATGTGAATGATCCATCAAAATAGAGCATCCACTATTCAAGTTCTTGTGATGCTTGTTCTATCATCATGATAGAATCATCTTGAAAGTCAAACTTGAGAGGTTAAGTGGCCTCAATAGGAGCTTCTGCAATTTGGTCACCAACTACCTACCCTTTTGATTACCTTTTGATTTTGGTAGTCAATATCAAACTCACTTAAGAGCATAACCCATTTATCCATGCATCATTGAAGAGCTACTTTAGACAAGAGGAATTTGAGAGGGTCCACCTTGGTGATGATAATAGTTTTGTTATTTAGCATATAATGTCATAATTTTTGAGTGGTGAATACCATAGCTAAACATGTCTTCTCAATAGGCATATAATTACATTCATAATCCACCAATGTGTAGCTTAAATACTAAATAACATGTTGCTTACCATGATCATCATTTTGGGCCAAAATTTCCCCTAATGCATGTTATGTGGTTGATATATAAAGAAGCAGTGGCTTTCCCTGTGTTGGTGGTATTAAGACTGGTGGATTGGCCAAGTATGTATTAAACTTTAGAAATTCTATTTGACAATATTCATCACATTGGAATGTTACCCCTTTCTTCAAAATATGAGTAAATGGGTGGCACGTATCTACCAATTGAGAAATGAATCTGTGTATAGACTGAATCTTTCCTTGTAGGATTCATAGTTATTTAAGATTATTTGGTGGAGGCATTTCCACAATAGCCTTGAACTTGATAGGGTTGACTTCAATCCATCTTTTTGATATAATGAACCCTAGAAATTTCCATAATGTGACTCTGAAGACACATTTCTTAGGATTCAAGCAAACTTTATATTCATGAATCCTCTCAAACATTCATTGTAAAACATCAGGATGTCTAGCTCTTGTTTTTGATTTTACTAGTATATCATCAACATAGTCCTCTACAATTTCATGCATCATGTCATGGAAGATGAAAGTCATTTTACATTGATATGTTACTCTAGTGTTCTTCAAGCCAAATGACATGACTTGATAATAGAATTTCCCCCATGGAGTGGTGAATGTAGTCTTGTACTGATATTTAGGGGCTATATTGATCTGATTATAACCAAAAAATACATCCATTAAATATATCATCTTATACCCAATAGTTGAGTCAATGTTAGGTAAAGTAAAATCATCTTTGGGGCATGCTTTATTGATATCTCAAAAATAAGTACAAAGATGCATACCTAGGGTCTTTTTACTCACTAGGACTATGTTGGAAACCCATTTAGAGTAATCTAATAGTCTAATAAAATTGGCTCCTAATAACTTTTCTAGATTGGCTTTAACCAATAGGGCGATGCATGGATGCATTTTTATTAGTTTTTGCTTGACTAGTTTGGCATTAGGATGGATAACAAGGTAATGCACAACCAAATCAGGGTCCAAGTTTAGCATGTCAGAGTATGCCCATGCAAAGATGTCTATATAATCCTTAAGAATGGATATAATATGCTCATGTTCTTATTTATTAAGGGAAGCTCCAAAATAAACAATTTTTGGATCTTCATAGGTTCCCAAGTTCACTTCTATCATATTCTCCACAAGAAGTGTGGATCCATCTTCTAGAATTATGGGCAAGGCATGATTGTGATCATATTATTCTATTACATTTTCTTGTTGGTCCTCCCAATGTTTTGGATAGTATGAATAATTAGAATAAGCCATCTCAGGTAAAGACCAAGTACCAAAAACCTCTAGAAACTCAAGAGCAAGATGCTCAAATATTTGATGTTGTTTTAAAGAGATGCTTGTACTAGTTATGGAATTTGGGCTAGATGGACCTTCTATGTCTTGAGGGCATGACCCAACTTTCTCACCTAAGAGCTCTTAAAACAAGTTTTCACTCAAAGGCTTGTCTTTTTCTTTACTTTTTCCTTGATCAGTTATCACCTCAAAGAGGTTTTCACCTAAAGATCTTGATGTTTGTTATTTATTATTACCAAGAAAATTTACTTGCCATCCAAAGTAAGTAGAAGTATCTCATGAAAAATCAAATCCCTACTTATGATCACCAATGGGTAATCCATCTCTTAGGCCCATGAATTCTCTAATTTATTCTTCATTTGGAAACTCATCAAGGCATATGACCAAATTTTATTGGTCCCAATCCAAGTTTAGGATGGCAAATCCATAGGGAATAATGAGTGTTTGCTTTAAGATGGGAAGCTCTAATGGTAAAGATATAATGTCCTACTTCAGGAAGGGAAACACCACTAGTATGGGTTTTTGGTTCAAGATGGGAAGCTCCAATAGGTGTTATGGTTAATATGGAATTTGAATCAAATAGATTTGAGTCAGTAAGCTCATTAAAAAGGCTATAATGGGATGCTATGTCACTACTAGGAGTCTTGTCACTATTCACTTCAAAAGAGTCATTATCAAAAGTCATGATGTCACCCTCTGGTGGTTTAAATCTGAGACCATGATTCCAATTGAGAACTCCAACTGATAAGGGTTCTAATATTCCTTATGATTATGGGCCAAGGCCTTTCCCTGTATAGTCAAGATGATCCATTATCTAATTAGGAATAAGATACTTGGGATTCTAAAAGCAATCAGTAAGGCCTTTAAAATATAGCCAATCTCCCTCAGTAAAATCCTCTTGATCTTTCTTTGGCATGATTGTAGATACAAAAACCATAGGTGGTTTGTGTTGTTTCTTCTTTGGCTACCAAATCTAGTTGGGTCCATTAAGAGTCTTGAATGGTTTAGTATTTCCAAATGATTTAGGGGATATAGGTAATTTTTCAATATGGAGGACATCCTTCAGATGGTACATGGAAATACCCACATCTTTAATAATAGCCTATTTTGTAAGATTCGTAAGAAATGGATCAGCTGATGTGGAAGCTAGATCACCAGGGTCAATATAATTAGATGGAGATGGATGGGAAAGGATGGATTTCTTCTTTTTCACAATGAAGTCATAACTTGGGCAATAATTATAATTAAAAAAAATTAGGTTTAAGATGTTTTACATAGTGGTATGTCTATTGATCGGTAGGAATAATAACCTCGATCCCATCTTGGGGAAACTTAAGGCACTTTTGATGAGGGTATGACACTACCTGTACTTCATGGTTATAGGGAAAACCAAGAAGTATGTTATATGAAAGTTTAATATCCAAAATATGGAATAATGTGTGATGAAAAATGGACCTAACCATGATTGGAAACCAAATTGTACCCAAAGACTCCCTCTTAGTGTTGTTGTAAGCTTTGATTGTAATAGTTTCTAGATAAATGTCTTTATTCATGTAGCCTAATCATCATATCAATTTGAGAGATATAATGTTTAGATGTGAACCATTATCTATAAGAACCCACTTGATCTTATGATCTATAATGATTATCTCAATGTATAGTGGGTTATTTTGGTTTGGGCCAAGAGTGGACATGTCTTTGTGGTCAAATGTGATTTTCCAAAATGAATACAAATGTCCAACTAGGTTCTAGAACTAATCAGGGTTTATATCATTAGGCATAGTAGATTCTTTCAAAAGGTTATTCATGATAGTTCTATGGATATTAGATGTCTACAAGATTTCTAATATGGAAATCTATGTAGGGGTTTTGTTCAATTCGTCTACTAAACATAGGGTTTTTTTTATTGTGGATTTAGCTAGTTTAGTCTTTATTGGCATAATATTTGGATTTAGAACCATAGTCACAATTTTTTCATTGGGTTTCATGGAAGGAGTGATCAAAGGGCCCTAGATGGTGACTTGTAAGCATCTAGTTATGACTACACAACCTAGAGGTGGCAAGGAGTCATTAGAATTAGAAGAGGAGGGCGAAGGGCCTTGAATGGTGACTAATGGGTGTCTAATTGTATTACTACAATTTTGAGTTGATGAAGAGCCTTTATAATTAGATGAAGGGTTTTATTTTTTATAACTAGTAACTTATGAAAATAGAGTCACAACATGATTATGTGGGATCGATGTGGTATTACTATAGGGAGAGGGTGTTAACCCTATAATGATGGGTCCCATGCTGTGAGGAACATGAGATTGTCCACATGGTTTCATAGTAATAATGGGAATGTGGGTAGAATAAATATGCCCCATAGTATTTTATAGTGTATGGCATGTTTTTATAAGCCACATTGTTAGTATGGGCATTATGATCTTGATCATGCTCACTACAATTCTAATGCCGATGTTGGTTTTGATTCGACCTTTATCCTTGATTTTGACCTTGGTTTTGATTATTTCTTGGTGGTGGTGGATTATGCAAAAGAAAGGGGTCTTTGTAGATCCACATATCCTGAGTGTCTTGATTAGGCACCAACTTAATTTATAGTTCACCACTTTTAATAAATTCTTCAATAATGTGTTGTAATTGGATGTACCAATATGCACCATGACCAACAACATGATGGAAGTTACACCATTTGTTCTCCTTGTACCAATTTAGTTTTGGTTGATCTTGAGGAAATGGCCTTGGTACTAGCCATATAATCAAATTAGCAGTGACAAGATTTTGTAACACTATTTTAATTGGTTCTCCTAACTTGCTAAAGACTCTAAAATTATTATGAAATGTCCTTCATGGAGGTTGTCTCTAAGAAGTAGGTGGTGGATTGGGGGAGTTATTTTTACATTTGGGGTAGGCATAGCTTGTACCATTTGTACATGCCTTGTTTTAGTCACCCCATTTCCAAACATGTTTTTATTTTTGTTAAAGCCCTTGGGCTTGTCCTATGTAACCATTTGAGCTGGTGATTGAGTTTGATTAGATGTCTGACCTTTCATGAAAATATTAACAAGGCCTTTAGCAATAAAAGCCTTCTCAATCTATACTCCTTTGTCAATAATTTCTTTAAATGAGTTAGCACAAGCTAACCATAGATTATACATGACTTCAAGATGTAATTTATATGTAAATATATCATCCAACTATTTGTTTGGCAAGTTATGTTGAAAGTAGCCCACCAATGTTCTCCACCTTTGTATATATGAAGCAAAAATTCCACCATCATGTTGTTTGGCTTTGCACAAGTCAACAATGGTCAATTCATGTTCTATGTTATATGAGAAATGGTTAACAAACTTCTTTGATAATTTACTCCAATCTACAACTGATCCCTTGGGTATTTTAAGTAGCCAATCTAAAGCCTATCCTACTAAACTTCATATAAATAGTTGAAGTAAGTACTCACTACTATAAGTAACCTCTTGATATAAGATAAAGAATGCTTGTATGTGATCACATAGATCTCCTTTTCCTTTGTACTTGTCAAATTTGGGTGCCTAAAAATGAGGTGAAAAAGGGTTTTGGAGAATAGATAAATCAAATAGATATGGACATATCTCATCAAATTTATACTTTTTAACTCTATTATTCATATCCAATCTCTAAACAATTTCCTTCATAAAATGCCACTCTTGCATGTTTGGTGCATTTGTGGATTGGATAAGATGTTGTTGGGGTGGAATGTTTCCTTCGTTTCATTATTTTTGGGGTGGAATGTGCCCCTAGTTTTGTTGCTATTGGGGTGGAATGTTCCCCTAGTTTTGTGTGGATCTATAGGGAATGTAAACCTTTCAATATGCACCTTGGTTCTGATTCACTCCTTGAGTTGATAAAATAGGCCATTGATTTTTGGATTCTAAAACATTCCCTAAATTTGGTTATTTAGTACTTTGTTGATTTTGGGAAGTTTTGTGTTTGTTTACCAATTTTTGTGTTGGTTGGAACAAACTAGCCAAATTGTCTTGAGGGATTTCCTCAATTAGAACTGAATGTTTTGGTCTTTGATTTTGTAAAGTAACAAGAGGTTCTTGATTATTGAAGAATGTATGCTTCATGTCAAATGGAATATTTTGTAAGATCTCTTGTAAATTTGACTATTCATTTAGGTTACTTTGATCCACTATGGTTATGTTAACATCAAATGTTTGTTGCATACTTTTAGCCACATTTCCTTGTTCTTTCAAAGCATAATTGTGAATTGAAGTGGAAACTAATGATTTAGTTGTTAAGTTTGTGACAATTTGATCTACATATCATTGACTTATTATCTTGATCTTAGATAAAAGATCTAGATTTAAAGGTTTTGACTATGTTTGTATTTATTTACCTTTATTAGAAGAAGAAGGTATGTCTATTTATGCAAAAGCTTGCTCTTACCATCATTGTTCTCCTTTTCTAACTAAGGTATGCAATTGTTCTATAGGAAAGTCTGAAGGTAGTCTAACACCTGATTTTATCAACCTAAGAAGTGCTTCATCTTGATCTTCTTGGGATTGATATTCATGGTAATCATTTTTGGATCCTACTGTTATGGGGATGCCATAAAAAACAATGGGGTTATCTTGACCATAATAAAATTTCTCATCCTCATAGCTAAGGCCATAGGAGGCCCCACTGTGAGTGAACCTTTGAGTCATGTCTAAAAAAGAGTTATTCTATATGTTTGATTATATTTGAATCAATGTTTTGCAAACATTCAAATGAGGTATGCTTATTTCTATTTTTAAAAATTACTAAGGTACCAAAGAGACTATAAAGGAGGGTGGCTTGGAACCACACACAATTAGAATATTTGGTTCACAAATTTACTCACCTTTTGGTAAAGCTAAAATTATATATATTGGAAGAGGGTAAGGTAACTCAAAGATCCAAGGTGAAAACTATTACACCAAAGCCTAGATATTTATGATACACCTATACTATAAAATCTAGTTTCAAATTCAATGATTTTACCCTATAAAATTAGAGGAAAGCTCAATGGATTATGAATAAGACAATATGAACTAAGAAACTCAAGATGTAAAAACATACATGAATTGCTAAGTATAAAACTAAGACCAAATGGGTAGCACAACATTGACACATGGTTCTAGTAGGATAGAATATGTTCTAGGACTCAAAGTATAAGTGATACTTTAACCCCACCAAGATGATAATGAAATTTTGAGTCTAATAAATGGCCCTTAATCCAAATAAAAAATTAAACCCAAGTTAGAATAAGTTTAGTGTGCAAATGGCGAACCCAATTTGACACACCAACCCTTAAAACTTTGAAAGGCTTAATTTTGAATGTGAATTATATATGAGGGACTTAAAACAATTGGGTAAATGTTATAGACTCAATTGGGTAGCATGACTATGCCAAAGGGGGTGATATGACACAAAGTTTTTGATAATAATTTGAATAAGGAAAAGATAAATTTTCCAATTGGACAGTGTAATGCCTCCCTTGCTCAAGAATTTTGAGGACAATTTGATCTGGTTAAGTTCATTGAGTTAACAAGTAGTTTTAGACACAAATCATGACCAAGTAAGCTAATGGCAAAAAAATCATCTTAAGTCTAAACTGACAAGGTATGGTAAAGTGGGGTTAAATAAACTAGTAAATTTTTTATCATTCTAAATGGATTAATTTCACAATGACTTTCATGCCAAACAATGCAAAAGAAATGCACTTTAATAATGTGTATGTGGCACTTGGCTTGTTATAAAAAGGTTTGGCCCTTTTTTCAACCATTACATCCATCACTTGCTCTGTGTAGTGTGATGCCCAAAATGCAGATACGTCTTGGTGCTTTAGCCCTAGAGAACTCATGGGAGGTGATGAAATCCCCCTCACAAGCCAAGTTTGCATAAAATAATAGACATAATAGAAAAACTTTATGGTCACCTCAAGATCACCCAATACTATTGCAAGTTTTTGGGGAGCACTTTAAATGACATTCTTTCTATGCCTTAGACTAGGCATGCTTGCAATAAGGATGATGCTTTTGATTCCAAAAGTTCCTTAAAGGGGACAGATGGAAGAGCATACATGCAACCTCCCTATTTTTTTCAATCAATTAATTAATCACCTATTGCATACAAACTTGACAAATGAGTTCAATTTTAATCACCAAATAAGAGATTAGGTGATGTTATTTTTGGCCCTTAGCCTTAACTGCTAAAATGGTAAAATATTGCACAAAAATGGCCACATGAAGCAATAAATACCTTAGTTCATTTTAAGCCCAAATTGAAGATTTGAGACTTAGACTAGATTCATGATTAAAACATGAAATTTAAAATATTACAATATTTATGATGTGAGCACTAAATAAAATATACCTAAGACTTATCCAAATCTTAGGTTCATTTTAAGCACTAATTCAAATGTGTGAAATCAAGCATGTTCATTTTAAACCCAAATGAAAGTGTGTTTGGTTATTATAAATAATTAAAACCAACTTCCAAACTACCTCCTCAAACTATAAAAACACAATTATAAGTATATACTTTAAAATACTTAATATTTTGAGCAAATGACATTAATAATTTATCTCTCAAGTTGACAATCGATCTAGGTTGATAGGTAAGTTGGGTTGACAGTCAAATTGGTTTGATAGATGAGTTGGGTTGATAGGTGAGTTGGTTTGAGAGGAAAATTGGGTTGGATAGGTGAGTTGGGTTGGATAGTCAAGTTGGGCCAAGTTAGGGTGAGTTGGGATGATTCGGGGCAAGTTGGGTCAAGCTAGGGTGAGTCATGATGAGTCGGGTTGAGATGTAGATGAGTCGAGATGAGTCAGGGTGAGTTGGAGCTGAGTTGGGGTTGAGTCATGACAATTTTGGCACATAGTCGAGCTAGGTTACACAATCCTAAGAACAAAATTGTGGCTTACAAAAAATGTATTTTTGCTCAAATCTTTACCTTTGCCTCCACACTCTAAGATCTTGCATGATAATGATTAGTAGGCTCATCATAGGTTTAATTTGACCAAATTTGTGAGGTTAGGTCCCTTCAAGCATGCCAAAATATAGAAAGGATTAAATTACATTGTTAGTCAAATATTAGTCCAATAAATCAAAGGAAAAATGCATAAGAGTAAACTAAATTAAGCCTATCTATTCATGTAAGAATTGATAATGACAATGAAAGACAAATGAAAGAAATCAAGAAACATATACCTTCCTAAGTGAATACATACTCTAAGAGAGGCTCAAAAACATTTTCTCCCTTGATCAAACATCCTTGTCTTCATCAACAATGGTGGCAAACACCTCTAATGTCTCAAGAACAGTCCATAAAACCTAGGCTCATGATATATAACTATCTAATTTGGTTATCAATGAAGCTTAAAAATAAAATCAATAATGAAATGAAAAGGATTTTATAAATAATTTTGCATTATAACTTTGCAAAAATCAATCTTAAAAATGATGTTCATGACCTCTCTATTTATAGATTTTTGAGATTGATTAGGATCAACCATGATCATCTATTTCAAGACTGAGATGTGTGCCATGAATTAATCCAAATATATAATTAAATACATAAATATCCCTCATAAATATTTGGGATAGAGGGGAATTTAAGAAGCATGGAGGGTCTTAATGAGGCATGGGAGACCCAAAATCTTGATATTTTATGCATTTATGGCTTATGGATGCCACCCCATAGGAAGATGTCATTTAATGATGCAATTAATGATAATAAATTTCTAAAAATAAATATTCAAAAATTTCCATGGAAAATTAACTTAATCTCTTTATTTGGTTTAATTAGCCTTAAACATGATTAGTCACCTTTGGTGTAAAACTTATGCAATTTGTACACAAATTAATCAAATTGGTCAAAATGTCATATTATTAGCTCAAAATTTGACTAGATTGGAATTGGAAGTCAATGTTAGATGTGTTTTAATTATATTCCCATTAAGGATGCTACCAAAAAAAATAACAAAGGTACGTGATGTGTACCAATGAATTAAAAGAAAAGAGTGATCTAGATTATAAAAGGCAAAATCATCATTTTGACTCAAAATGAATTGATCAAAGTTAGGTATCACATAAAATGCATTGCCCTATTTAGGTATAATTTGACCTAAATTATAACTTTTAATTGACAATTTTTAACCATTTAGGATGTTTTAATGATTTTGACCTAAAATGTGCATTTGAATGCAATTTGAGTAAGATTGACAATTTTAACACAAATGGTGTTAGGAATTAGATGTCTAAAATATTAGGGATTTATTAATAACACATGAAAAATGTGTCAACTGAGTCCTTTGGTAATGACCAAGAAGAGAATGGGGAAAGAGGACAACCTTGACGTAATCTGTGCGAGGTGGAAAAAATGAAGCAGATCCATTAATCAAAACTACATAAGAGACAAAATGGTAACAATCCTTAATCTAATTTATGAAGTGTGGATCAAACTTGATGTGGGTAAGAGTAATCCTAATATAGAGATAATTAGAGTATTCAAAAGTCTTGTAAAATTTTAGTTTCAATAGGAAATCAGAATGGGATTTTATTTTGATAGATGAAGGGCCTCCTAGGTAGTACCAATAACATTATGAATGTGTTGATTGTCCAAAAAACCAAATTTTTTAGGGTAAATATGAGTAAACAAAATAGGTTTTAGGCTGGTATCAATGATCTTTAAAATAATATTGTAAATGTAATTGCACAAAGAGATGGGGCATGAGTGCTCAAAAGAGGATAAGTTGTCATCTTTTGAAATGTTTGGAATGAAACTAGATGAGAAGAGGGCATACATTTTACCAAAGATTTGAGATTCTTCCACCACTGAGAGAATGTAATTTATAATAAGATCCCATAAACCAATGTAGAATTTGATTGTCCAACCATCTAGACTAGGGACCTTCCCTAGCTAAAAAGTGTGAATGGTTTTGAGTAATTTAGCCATAGTGATTTGACTAAGAAGAGCTTGATTTTATTGTGCACTAACCCATCCATAAAATAAAGAGGACACTACCATGATGCCCTTGATATTTTATCAAGGGGAATAAAAAAAAATGGATTTATAATGTGAAATATCTACCTTAGAAATAGATGCAAAATCTATACATTCCATTCCATTTTGATCTCTAATGTTCTAAATTATGATTTTTGTCCTCCTTGTCATAGCCTGATGATGGAAAAAATTTGTGTTGTCATCCCCTTCATTAATCTAGTTGACCCTACTCTTCATTATCCACTTAGCTTCATGCCAAAAAAGTAGTCTCACCTTTTTTGACTCTAAATTATCAAGTTCATGCAAGATATCAACACTGAATTGATTGACATGGAAGGAATCTAGATGTGTTTTGATCTTTTCTTCCCTAGTTAAGAGATCTCTTTCACTTTAAAGAAATTTATTTTTGGCCCAAACTTTTACAACCACCTTTACCTCTAGAAGATTTATTTTAAAATAAATGATAACATGTTCACCTAGATCAAGAGAATAGGTAACCCATGACTATTTTATAAAGTCCATAAAATCCTCATAATGTAACCAATAGGGACTGAACTTAAAAGGTGTGGGTGGTTGACTCAATCCCAATGTTAGGTCAATATGGATGGGATTATGATCAGAAGAATATTGTTTCAAAGTATTTGATTTATAAGCACTAATTTTAAGGATGAGAGCTTCTTTGAGTAAAAAATGATCCATCTTCCTCAAGTACCTTGAGATTCAGTCTTGTTATTATACCAAGATCAAGCTTAATGGGCACCATATCAATCAAGTTGTTTTGTTCCATAAAGTTTAGGAAATAGTCAACCAATGGGTCCTACCTGGCATTTACTCCCCACAGTCTAGAGTGGTGTGTAGTCAAATTAAGATCCCCACCAACAATAAGATGTGGCATGTTCAGCATGTTAGTGTTCTCCAAATCCATCCATAAGATTTTATTCTTATGATAAGTTGCATAAACATTAAGAATGTCAACATATAGGTTCATATCCATGGAGAAGAAATTACTATGTAAATAATGTGCCTAGGATGTGGTTGCTCTCAAAACCATTGAATCATTTTAGCCAATAGCCAAACCTCTCGATTTTCCTATGGAGTTGATAGTCAAGAAGGTCTAGTTTGGAAGGCTTTTATGAAGGTGTATTTTAGCATCCACTTTTAAGCACATATTTTCTTGTAGAAAAAAGATACAAGGCTTGCGTCTGAGAACAAGCCTATTGAGGGATTATAATTTGGAGGCCATCCTAATACCTCTAATTTTGTGTGATGTAATGGTCATTTGGGAAACCTATTTGGAGTTACAATACTAAGGGCCCTTATGATAGTGAGTTATTTTCTAGAAAGTACATCACTTTATGCAACCTGTTGTGCTTGGGAGAGAAGAACAGATTTGCCTCTATTAGCCTTCTGAGCCTTAACTAATGTAGATTCCAAACCACCATAATGAAGAAGGAAATTTGTATAATATTTATTTGATTTGGATTGGGATCTTGTCAAATATCTTATCTCCATGGATGTGTTTGAGGTTGAACGATAAGGACATAGGCACAACTCAATGGAGATTTTCCCATCTTCTAGTTCTAGCTCAATAGACTATTATGTAGTAGTGTTAATATGCAAAATATCAACATCCAATCTAAGAGTCTGATCCTAGGAAGTCTCTTGTTATCGACAACTTTAACTATATTAGATAGTATCCATGTTGAGAGTGTTGTCAGTGAAAGGACCCACCCTAGTTAGAGATTGCCAAAAGCCCACATTTGCTACACTTCTAAAAGAAGGGTGCACAAACACATTTGTAACTAAATTCAAAAAATGAAGAGTCACTGATCCAATAATATTCTCCACAATTGGTAAGTCAACTAATCCATATGATAAGGATAAGGTAGATAGAGAAATACCTTGTTAGTCATCTAGATTAAGTCCCAATTAAGGAAGAAGGTGGGATTGAAAGCTATCCTATGGTGGAAAGTTGTTTGAGGGATCTAAGGGTAAGATGAATATTGCTTGAATATTTTGTTGATCAGCGTACTGATAAACAAAATAGGTCTGATCATCGAAAGTAGGAAGATTGGTCAGCCAAATGTGTAGTTTTACCACATCAAAAGGGGACTAATCTCTCTTCTCATCAAGGGGAGGTTCCCTATAGATATGTTATATATATATATATATATAGAAAATAATACTCAAGGGTAGGACAAACCATCCATCTCTCTTTTTTCAGAGATGATGCGTGCAAATCAAAGGAGAAATCTTAGGGATAATGATAGAAAGCACTCCTCTTATTTTAGAAGTACCATTCAACAAACCACAAGAATATTCCTATTAGTAATTGCAAAATGTAATCAAGGACGTAATAACTAGCAAGTTGAGATGTAGCACAAAGTCTCCACCTGAATTGCCCAAGAGTGAGATACGAAGGACAATGAGGGAACAAAGTCATCCCAAGGTCCTTTACATAGAAACAAAAAGAAAACACATTAAAGGCAATTATGGGGGCACAAAGTCTCCCTAAAGTTGGCTTCAGGACACCTTCTTGACTACTTTCACTAATTCTACTTATTGATTTAAAGGAACAAAAAGTTATTAAGGAAAAGACATAATAATAGTTTCCCCAACAACAAAGATATCACAGCACAAAGTCTAAAAAGTCACTTTCTTTCTTATTTCAATAACAAAATATGATCAACAATCTAAGCTCAAAGTCTTAGTAGTGCCTTTCAATTTGGGAGAGTTTTGTTTCTAATAATCAGAGAGAGTCCCTCTTTTAAAATAATAAAAGAGAGTCCCTTATATAGCCTCTTCAAGAAGGACTCAGGAATAGTAACACATCATGTTGCATTGAAATTTGTTAAGAAGACACGTTAGAATTTAGGGGCATTTACCCATTTGATTTTCTTAATGTAGATAAATGGGTCATGCTATTGAAAGTTTTCAACTTTCAATATCCACCTAGCAGTCTACTTCTAGAAACATATCTAATGCGCAAATGTTTCTGGTCCTTCCTCATTGTTCCTCCTTTTTTGGTTATTTGAATCGGGTGCTTGATTCATTTCGATGCTCTATTCCTTAGTTTCTTTCTACTGGTCTTTTGAGAACCCTGTAGAAGATGACACTTGTCAGCTTTCACTTACTTCAGTAACTTAATGAAGGTTCGCTACAATCCTTACTTAGAAAAAGAGATATAAAGGAAGAAACTATAGACATTGACATGTGGCAGTTTCTGCTGAGCTCTTAGCTTCCTTTGAAAAGTCTTCGAGACTTATATTAGTTTCCTATGGAGGATGACACGTGGTGACTTCCACTACATTTGATGAGAGACACATGACAACTTCCACTGTATTTGATGAGAGACACGTGGTAGCTTCCACTGTATTTGATGAGAGACACATGGCAGCTTCCACTGTATTTGATGAGAGACACATGGTAGCTTCCACTATGACTTTTTGATAGACATGTGGTAGCATTGCAGGTTTTTTATTTCTTCATACTTTTCCTTGAGAGAAAAAGTGCAAAGAAATTCTTTTGGATAATTTGTCTGAAGGAATTGTCTCTTGGTCACTTTTTCCAATGAAATTTTTTTGAAGGAAATCCCTTTGCTCTTTTGGCCTTTAAATTGGTCCATTTGCTCCTTTCCTATCTTCTACAAGGGTTGTTTGAGTTCCAAATTAGGCTTTTAGGTTTTTCCAATGGTTCAATTCAGCTTCTGAGTGTCCTTTGAAAGGGCTGTTTGTCCCTTAGAAATTTTCCTTAGTCAATTTTATGTGAATCTCAACATGTGACATGTAGCAGCATTTGATGTGAAACAAGTGAGGACACGTGGCAGCTTCCATTGAACTTGTAAAAGCTTTGGATGCCTTCTGAGTGTCTTGTGGAAGGTGACACATGTTGGCTTCCATTGCATTCTGGAAACACTTGAGACTCATTTAGATTCATGCGATCATTGACATGTGGCGTGTTCCACTTAACATATAAAGGACATGTGGTGGCTTCCACTGCTCTGAGAAACAAAGTGAAATGAGGCTCAAAAGATGACATGTGGCAGCATCTACTGGGTTCCATCGGTCTTTTATTTCAACCATTTGTTTCCTTAGTCACTTTTGCCTCAAAAATTCCCTTTGCAAGGGCACTTATGTCTTTGATGCTTGGGGCACTCCTTTGAACTTGTCGCTTGAACTGATCAATTGAACCAACTTTGTTTTAATGTTTCATTCCCTTGTTTCTATTGACTACTTGAATCAAGATTCTTTCAAACAAGCCTCGTTGAACCCGTTGAACCTTGAACCCGATGAACCTTGAACTAGTCCTGAAAATGACTGTGTTAGAAACTTGTTCTTTTGATTAAACCTCCCTATAGAAGCCTTTGAACCTATTGAACCATTAGTCCTTTGACTAAAAAATCTTGAATAATTCCCAATTTTGAAAGCTTAGAATAATTTTTTGAAATGGGAAGAGATATTTTGGTCTTGTAAGACCAAAATAGCATATATGTTGTCTTAAAAATGAGTGACATTTTCTGGGTACAATAGTTGGCTCCAGTTGGGGAACTTCTATCAATTGTAAAAAAGAATTAAAGGGACTAGAATCTAGAATCTCTAGTGTCTTCATGTGTACCATTTGGCTATGGAGTCATGTTATCCAGAAATGAAAGGCATCAAATGGAAACAAACAAAACAAAACAAAATTAAAAACTATACAAATATACATATGTACAGATGAAATGATTTGATACTTCAAGAGTTGAAGTGTTTCACATGCTGCCCACTATGAGGCAGAGAAAAGAGTGTGCCATCTTGATATTTCAACAAAAAGTTGTTTTCACCATTGTGTTGATGAATTATAAATGGGCCTCTCCAAAAGGAGTCAAACTTTCCATGCATCCCTTTTGATTCTCTCCTTTTGTCCCACAGTAGGACTTGATCCCCAATCTAAAAATCACAATTTTTGGCCTTCTAGTCAAAGAGTTTATTTAGCAAACTTTAATGAGCAGCAATTTGATCCACCACAATGGTTCTCTATTCATCCAGCTCAGCCAGACACATGATTCTCTTATCAAGAGAGCTTTCATATGTCTGATCTTCAATTGCCTTTGCCAATTTCAAAGCTGGTAATTCTAAGGTGATTGGTATCTCAACATTGATACCATAAAGAAGTTAAAAAGGAGACATACCAATTGCCCTCTTTGGTGTGATTTTGTCTACCCATAGAGCATCAATCAATGCTTTATGCCATGTCCTTTGATTATCATCTGCTAACTTCTTGATGATAGTTACCAGGTTCTTATTACTTGATTCAGCTTATCCATTCGCTTGTGGAAAATAATCAGAAGAGTGAGAGAGTTTAATTCCATAATGGAAACAGAATTGTGTAATCTCCTAGGAGGTGAAACAAGATGCATTGTCAGTAACAATTTTGGTTGGAACTTAAAACCTGGAAAAGGTATTCTCCTTGAGGAAATTGCATACAACTTCTGAAGTAGCATCCTTAGTTGGGATTGCTTCTACCCACTTGGTGAAATAGTCAATTGTTGTAATGACATAATCATGTCCAACACTTGAAGATGGGTTTATAGTCCCAATAAAATCAATCCCCCATTGCTGGAAAGGTTCTTCTATGATCACTGGCTTGAGAGATAGGGCAGCTAACTTGGGTCTTCCAATAAATTGTTGGCAGAGTTCACATTTTCTCACCCATTTATATGAATCTTTGAAAAGAGTTGTCCCGTAATACCTGGCTCGCAAAATCTTGTGAGCAGTCACAGGAGTAGAAAAATGTCCTCCACAAGCTAGATTATGGAAAGATTTTAAAAGTTGGCTTTGTTCCTCTTTATCTACATAGTGAAGGAATACTCCATCTATGCTTCTCTTATACAGGCTGTTGTCCCAAAGGACAAAATTGATAGCTTCTGACTTGATAGTTCTCCTTTATTTATAAGATAACTAAGTAGGACATTCACCATAAGTGAGAAAATGAGCAATACCTAAATACCACTCATTGGTAGTGGAGACAAAAAGGACTATTGGTGTGTCTTCCACTTTAGCTTCTTCATGATGTGTATCTTCTGACTTGTTGTCAGGAATTAATTGGCATAGGCCTTTTCTCCTTACCAGCTTTGTTGGCTTGATGTCTAGATCAAACTCCTAGATCTTTACAATCCAATTTCCTCTCTTTGTTCCAAAAAGTGTGTGTTCAAAAGCATAGTTGTATATGATGAAATATTTATTGTAATCTAGACAAACCAAGGTAAGGGCGTGGGCAATGGTAGTCTTGATATCCTAAAATGCTGACTTGCTTTTTTAGTCTAGCTAAAGGTGGTCTTCCCTTTCATCATGCTCATAATGTGTCTAGTCTTCTCAACAAATTTAGAGATGAACCTCCATAAGAAATTCACTTTTTTGAAGAAAGAGTGAACAATATTTTTACTTGTAGGCATATTAATCTCTTAAATAGACTTGACTCTGTCTGAGTCAATCTTTATGCCTTATTTAGACACAATGTGTCCAAGGAGTTTCCCCTCTGTTACTCTAAAAATAGACTTCTTAGGGTTCAAGGAAATACCATTCTAGTATAAATACTCTAGCACTTGTTGCATGTGGCGTATATGATCAGAATGGTGCTTTGAAAAGACAGTCAAGTCATCAAGGTATACCATAATAAACTTACCTGTCTCATCTTTAAAAGCTAGGTCCATTTCCATCTAGAAGGTGGCACCAGCATTTATCAAGCCAAAAGGCATTCTTCTATATGTAAATGTACCCCAAGGTGTGGTGATTGTAGTCTTGTGTTAGTCTGCTTCACCAACTTCAACTTGATTATATCCTAAGAAGCCATCTAGCATTGGTAACATCTCTGAACCTGTCACTATTTGAAGCACTTGATCCATGATTAGCAAAAGATAATTATCTTTCAAAGATGACTGATTCAGATTCTTGAAATCTATAAAAATGCAAATTTCACCACTCTTCTTCCTTACAGGCACTATGTTTGCAATCCATGTGGAATGATGGATTGGGAAGATGATTCTAGCATTTAAATTTTTTTATATCTCAAACAGAATAGTACTTGATATTTTTGGATTGTACTGTCTAGATTTTTTCTTATAAGACATTGAGTTAGCCTTGAGAGGAATGTCATGATGGATTTCATCAGGTCTGAGAGACTTCAGGTCATCATAAGAATAAGCTAGGACATCCATGTATTGATGGAGTAAAGTGGTGCACTTGAATCTTTCTTCAAGGGTGCAACACTTACCAATGTTAACCATCTTGGGATTTTCTTTAGTATTCATATTTACTTGATTGAATCCCTGAGAGAAACTTGAATCTATTTGCTATTGTTTGATGAATCTATCATGATTGCCAAATAGTTTCTCAAGAGAAACCAAGCCTTTGGGAATTTTATTTCCTTTCAAATGTAAGATTTCTTCATTTATATCTGAACTAGATTCAAAGGCTGATTCATACTTATGAGGTTCACCACCTTCAAAATGTAGTAGTTGTTTGAAATTGTCTTTTCATTCCAGGAAGGCAATGATTTGATGATCATCATTGAATACTTGCCAACGATCAGCATTATAAAGAACACTTGGTTTATAGACTAGCTCAATAATATACCTGTCTTCTTTGAAATTTGAGTGAGGAACTAAGAGAGTTCCTAAAGTAGCAAGTGCATCAGCTCTATCATTAGATTCCTTAGGTATGGCAGAAATGTTGAAAGCATCAAAGCTTTCAATTTGATCCTAAACTAGGTTGTGGTAATGGCACAATCTTCTTTGAAATTTGAGTGAGGAACTAAGAGAGTTCCTAAAGCAGCAAGTGCATCAGCTCTATCATTAGATTCCTTAGGTATGACAAAAATGTTAAAAGCATCAAAGCTTTCAATTTGATATTGAACTAGGTTGTGGTAGTGGCACAATCTTTCATTCTTGGTGTGGTATAATTTTCTCACTTGACAAACCACTAATTCAACATCCCCTTTGTCATGAAAAAACTTGATGTCTTTGTCTTGAGCAACCTTCAATCTTAGCAGTAGAGATTCATATTTAGCTGTATTGTTAGTGTTGCTAAATTGTAATTTGTAAGATGAAGGAAACATATCTCCTTGAGGAGATACAACACACTCTTAGCTCTTGAACTAGTAGAGGAGTAGCTGCCATCAAATTCTAGAATCTATACTTCATCAGACACTAATTTTTCTTTGGATTTTCCTTCATTAGAGAGGGAAGAACCTTCTTCATTTGTATTTCAACCTATTAGTTCTTCTACTATTCTAGTTGAACTAATTTTTGGGTTGACACTTTCAATAATTTTATCAGATGCTTCATGAACTTAATCTATGGATAGAAAGTAGTTACCCATACCTAAATATTCAAAAAGAATTTGAGCTTTAGGGGCTGATGTTTGGGTAACAATATATTTTGATTCCTTTTCAAGAAGCAGCGTCTGCATTACCTTTGATAGGAATCCTTACTTCAGATAGTTCCATGCTTAGTTCTCCGCCCACATCCTTGCAAAAATTTCATCCAAGTAGGATACCATAGGATGCTGGAACATCAGCCACCAGAACTGTCATCTTGATTCTTTTGCTTGGAAAGGCTGCAAATGCAAATTGGGCATCTTTGATTTGTCCCAACAATGGCACTTACTTATTCTCCATGGAGAAACATCTCCCAAATTTTTTGGTCAGTGTGAGACCAAGAGATTCAGCTACTATAGCAGGCATGACATTATTAGATGTGCCTGAGTCTATAATACAATTACTTATCTTGTGACCATTTATTAACAAGGAAACATAGAAAGGTTCTATTTTCCCAAGGGTAGTTGGAGGAGTAATGACAAGATTATTTGGAATGGGAATGTTCTTTGGGGAATCAAGAGTTATTTTCTTAACCTCTTGTCTTGCAAGGATGGTTTGGTTCTTGACACATTGGACCAACTTAACTAATTGCTTAGGATTGGACTACAAATATTCAAATTCAGACATTTGTATTTTTGTCTTTTTGACAAGATCAATTATGTCAAATGGCTGAATTAAGCTAGGTACAGAGGAAGGTAATTCAAACTTTTGAGTTTTAGGAGGGATGGGAGGAGGGCTGGTTTATGAAATTGAAGTAGAAGGTGAAGGTGAAATTGATGTACTTATCTTTTGGGTGATCACCGAATCCTTTGACTAGAAAGGCAGAGTGGTTCCACACTTAGTAATTGTAATTATTGGTTGAGGTTTTTCCTCTGTCTTTCCTTTATCAACTATTTAAACTAATTGGTTCTTAGACTTGGTAAACATTACATATGATCCATCAAAAGCTTCTCCTTTGCTTTTGGGTTCATCCTAGTAGTTCAGGAAACCAATGTGGGAGTCGCCATCTGATTCTTCTTGATTTTATACAAGGAGATCAATGTCATTTTCTTGATTCAATTCAAGCTGGAAAGAGAACTCTGATTCTACTTCAAGATATCCCATTATTAAATTGGTTGGAGGGGCTTCCATGGTAAGTTTCACTTGTGGGGGAGGAAGACGATTTTGTTGCCCTTGATTCTTAGTAGCATTTCCCTAATATGACTAATTTGTAAATGTCCTTGGCATATCTCTGTATGAAGGAGCAGAAGACATACCTTGTGCCATTTACTTTTTGAGAGCAAGTAACTCATTTTCCAACTTCTACACCATTGGATATGTGGCACCTGTAGAAGAATATTTAGAAGATGATGAGGGTCTATTTCTATTTAGATCTCTTCTTATCTTTGAAAGAATGAGTAGGAGATACATAGGATCTACAAGATCAATCTAGGAGAAATAACCCACAACAAATAACCTGCAAATATTTTTAGAGAATAAATAAATTTATCACACCTAAAAAATAGGTGATAATCCACAAATTTCTATGTATATTCTCATTAATCTCTCGTTAATTTCTCATATAATGCAAAGTATTTATAATACAAATAGTTTGTTTCATGTTAACAAACTATTTGTAATGATTACAAAATAGAGAAAACAAACTATTTGTTTTCTCATACTACGAACAAATATATTGTTGAGAAATTCTCAACAATAAAATAAATTAACCAAGGTAAATAAATTTTACCCTCGATAATAAATAACTTACCCTATTAACCCTAGGTAAGCTTAAATATGCATTATTCCAACACCCTCCCTTAAACGAAACATAGGGAGAATGATAAACAAAGATGGGTCCCGGCTACTAGGCCTGATAAGGTACCCATGTACAAACCAATCAAAATATATGAAAAATAAAGGAAGGAAGGACTTCATGGGAAATCCCCCCAAGGACAACTTCCTTCACCCCAAGCATTGCTTACAACTGAAGATAATGAGGAGAAGCCAAAGGTTTAGTGAAGATGTCTACAATCTGCTCAGCTATAGGCACAAACTCCAAAGAAAGAACTCCATCCTGAATAAGATGTCGAATGAAGTGCATGTGAATCTCAATGTGTTTTATCTACTGATCCATTTGTAGCATATTTTGTCCTATAGACCCATTTACATTTTACAAGTTTTCTTCCCTTAGGAAGAGGGACAAGATCCCAAGTATCATTCTTCATCAATGAAGAATACTCATCATACATAGCAAAATTCCACTCGGGTATACCAATAGCCTCAAAAAATAACACTGGATCATCTATACAAGCTTGTCCCAAAAGAGCAACACCAGATGTCTGTGAGTGAGTGCGACGAGAATCAGATGGATCACCAACAAAAGAACCAGCTGCATGTAGAGTGCTCTTTGCCCATTTAGGCAAAGGTGGTGAAGAAGATGGTTGTGGTGGCTGAATAAGTGCAACATCATCATCATCAACAATAGAAAGCAAATCCTCACTATCCTCAGTAGAAGAAGGAGGGGAAGAAGAAGAACTAGATGTACACTCCTGTGGAGTGGGTAGCTCATCAACCTAAACATCCCATCGAAACAACACATCATGTGTGACAGGATCAAAAAGACAGTAGGCTTTTACATCTTCACAATAACCAACAAAAATGAGTGGTTGGCTTTTCTTCTCCAATGCTTTACGTTTGTCATTAGGAATGAATGCCCGTGCTTGACTCCCAAAGATGCAAAAATTTGAAATATCAGGCTTGATCCCAGACCAAGCTTCTTTTGGTGTCATATTTTGCACAGTTTTGTGAGGCATATAGTTTTTAATGTAGTTTGCACAATTTACAGCTTCAACCCAATATTGTGGACCCAAATTTTTAGAGTGAATCATACAATTAGCCATCTCTTTCAATGTTCAATTCTTCCTCTCTGCTACACCATTTTGTTGAGGAGTGTGTGGTACAGTGAACTGATGTTGTATCCCATGTTCAATACAAAAATCATAGAAAGCATTACTGTCATATTCCCCCCCATTTTTAGTGTGTATCTTCTTAAGAGGAAGAGATGATTGTTTTTCAACAAAGGCTTTGAAAGCCTTAAAAGTTTCAAAAACTTCACTTTTCAACTTGAGAAAATATACCCAAGTTTTACAAGTGAAATCATCAATGAGTGTGAGTGCATATTTAGCCCCTGAAAAAGAACGAGTTGGAAAAGTCATCAAATCACTATGAACCAACCCTAAGGGTGCATTTGCACATGTGGCCTTACCAACTAGAAATGGATCCTAGTGCTGTTTACCAACTAGACAACTAAGACATACCCCATCAATACATGAGACCTTAGGAAGGCCTTTTACAAGATGTTTTGTACTCATTTTTTGCATATATCCATAACTCAAATGTCCCAATCTCTCATGCCACAATTTGCTGAGATTATTACCATGTGCTATAAGTGAAGAACCAGAAGACATAAAAGACTCAAACTTATCAAAAGTATAGAGTCTTGCAGTATGGTCTGTTGTACCTATAGCAACTATCTCACTAGGATCATTACATTCTCTTATTACAACATTATGTGAAGTAAATTCCACAATTTTACCAATACCAGAATTACATATTTGATATACAGAGAGAAGATTATAAGAGATTTGAGGTACAAGCAATACATTGTTAAAACATCCATCCTGTTTATCAACAGTACCTGATCCCAAGACTTCAATCTGTGAGGAGTTACCCATAACAATATGTGATTTACTACAATTTGTAAGGGAAGACAATAGATCCTTAAAATGTGTGAGATGGTGAGAAGCACCTGAGTCAAAAATCCACTGATCCTGACATGAAGATATAGCCCTAGCTGAAAGTGCTTTCCCTTTTCCTGTAGAAGTAGAAGGAGATGGAGACGGAATGAAAATTTTGTGTTGTCTGACCGCTGCCTGTAATGCTTCCATCTTCTTAAAACATCTACTTTCATCATGATTAGGACCACCACAAAAATTACATGGACCAAATGTTTTCTTCTTTTGCTTAAAGGAGTTTTTGGTCTTAGTAGATTTAGAATGATGAGGTGATTGGGTGGTGGACTCTGGAGGGTTATTTAAAGGTGCTTGCTTTTTAGACTTAGGTGAAGGTTTTCCTTTAGAAGAATTAGCAACTAGAGCATGACTAGGACCAGGTAGAGCATCTAAGGCCATTAATTTTGTTTGCTCCCTAGTCAATCTTTCAAAAAAAACTTCAAAGGAAGGCCATTTGAATTCATCACCTAATGTATCCATCATAGTATAAAAAGCAGAGGAAAAAACACTATATGGTCCTTTCAACTTTGATAAAATCATGAAAATGCACTCTTGATCACTTTTATCCTTGTCACCAGCTTTCAATTGTGACCTTATAAATTTGAATTTTGCTAAGAATTCATCTATTGAAGGGAAATCTGATGGAGAGAGAGTACTCAATTTTGCATCTAATTGCAAAATTTTAAACTCATTAACTTTGCCAAATAGGTTTTTAAATTTTTCCCATACCTCTTTTGGCGTAGTATCATCTACAATGTGAAATTGAAGATTATCTGAGACGTTGAGGCAAATCAATCCAAGAGCCTAATCTTGCTTACATCCATATGCATATTTGTCTTTTTTAGTGGTGAATGCTGTAGGTGTCGTTTCAGAAAAAAATCTCCATAAGCCCTTTGATTGAAGGAGTTGTTGCATTTTCAGCTTCCAAACATGGTAATTTATAGAATTTATAGGTTCAAATAATCGAGATTCCATTCCCGAGGAAGATGATGAAGTTGACAAGAACAATCTAGACATTTATTTTTCCTCAAAAAACACCCCTCCCGTTACAATTTTACGTCTCCCGACGAAAAAAAAATTTAGCCTTGGCTTATACAAAATTAAAAAATGGATTTATGCAAAAAAAATGTAGGGGGATTTGACCCCAAGACCTCCTCCCTACAAATTTTTAACAAAATATCTCTAGCCGTTTTAGCAAAGTCAAATTTGAACTTTCAAAGCTAGAGACTTGCATTTAAACCACTAAAAATTAAAATAATTAATTAAAAAAAAGGCCAAAAATGACTCACACATGTGAGATATCAGCTTAATAATCTTTGTCTTTATAAAAAATAAACTCTTTTTCCAGCAAGGCGTGGTGGTCAGGGAAATATTTGAGAAAATTTGTAAACACAGCCAAGGAAAAAACACCTTTCAGCAATGCAGAATGGCTCCACTGGATCTGCCAAAAGGACTATACGGCCTACTCCAAATCCATCCTTCTTAGCATGAAATGAAATATTTGGAAGTATGATATCACATGAAATTCTCAGATTTTGATTTTATATAGAATAAGGCATTCAAAAATGAGAAATCCATACGGCTATACAGCAGGGAAAAAAATAGCTTTTAATTTCCTATTGTTGGCTTCCAAAACATTGTACGGCCTAATCCAAATTCATCAAAATTTATATGTATAGAAATATATATGATTCATATTTCATTAACAGGTCTCAGATTTGAAAAAAGTCAACCGTACGATCTGCCACATCAAAAAAATGGATAGGTACTGCAGTCTGCCAACAGGGACCAGTCTGCAAGTTTTTGAATGAAAGAGCTGTACGTCCTGATCCAAATGTGAAAATTAAAATTGAAATGGATTCCTAACTTGATTTCCTATGCCTCCATGAAAAAAAAATCTGATTTTGGAAATCTGTACGGTCATTTAATGAGCATAAAGTACATAATTTTCCAAAAAAAACTAGTAAATAAAAACCAGAATTTGAGAGAATTAAAAATATCTATAACACATCAATAAAATAATATTTTTGAATGTGTTAAAAGATGAAAAATTGTAGGGAATAGGATATTTAACTGGAACTCCAAGCTCTGATACCATGAAAGAATGAGCAGGAGATACACAGGATCCACAGGATCAATCTAGGAGAAAGAACCCACAACAAATAACCTGCAAATATTTTCAGAGAATAAATAAATTTGTCACACCTAAAAAATAGGTGATAATCCACAAATTTCTCTGTATATTCTCATTAATCTCTCGTTAATTTCTCATATAATTCAAAGTATTTATAATACAAATAGTTTGTTTCATGTTAACAAACTATTTGTAATGATTACAAAATAGAGAAAACAAACTATTTGTTTTCTCATACTACAAACAAATATATTGTTGAGAAATTCTCAACAATAAAATAAATTAACCAAGGTAAATAAATTTTACCCTCGGTAATAAATAACTTACCCTATTAACCCTAGGTAAGCTTAAATATGCATTATTCCAACAATCTTTTCTACTAAGATGAGATCTTCTACCTCAGTGGCCAAATGTTGAGCTGTAGTAAGATCTATTTGACTAGCACATCTCAAAAGAAAACTTACTTCAGATAACTAAGAATTAATGAAGAAGCATTTGAGATTCTTAGCTGTAGGTCAAGCAATTACAAGAATTTTGTTCCTTAATTTGTCAAACTTGGCTATGAAGTCCTCATTGGTTCATGAGGTTCTTTCTTCATCTGTGTAAGTTGAACTAGAAGTGCATTTACATCCTATGTAGGTTTGAATCTGGCTTCAAACTTAGATTTGAGAGTATTCCAATTAGTTACTGACCGATCTTGTAGATGATAAAACCAATCTGTAGCAACACCTTGTAATGTTTCTACAAATAGCCTGACTGTTACATCTTCAAATCTACTCCAATTACACCATAGGCTAGCTGAAGGCTACAATGTGTTCATCAGGATGAATTTTCCCATCACCATAGAATTTAGGGAAATTTTTCCTTGAACTACGTGGGAGTTCATGTAGAGGTGGATTAAGATTGAGAGGACCAAAAGAATTACCCTAGGGGCCTTGAGCTGCCATTATATGACTATGAAAAGGAAGAATAACAAATCTTAGAGGGGTAATTGTGGGTAAAGCTTTATCAACAGTAGAATTAGATACTTCACTTGGTAATGGAGACCTGACTTTAGTATGAGGAAAACTCTTAGTTCATTAGAGGTGAGATGGTGAAGGAAATAGGTCCAAATTACTTTGTTGTACCAACTCGAATACAGGGTCAACAATACCTTTAGCCCTTTGGCTTTGTGTATACCTTGAATCTACTAGATTGTGAAACAAAAATTAAAAAGAATTGACCTTGCTTCAGTCTAAAGCTTGAGGCTTTAAACTGTGCATTCTTCCCCATTTAGTGTGGAGGTGAATGGTAAGGTTATAATAATAATGGTAGAGACTGATTCAATCTATAACTTGAGGTTTTAGAATGCACATAACTAAGATATCCCCAGTGGAGTTGCCAAAAACTATTGGTTGAATATTTTGTCGATCAACATACTGATAAACAAAATAGGTCTGATCATCCAAAGTAGGAAGATTGGTCAGCCAAATATGTAGTTTTACCACATCAAAAGGGGACTAATCTCTCCTATCATTAAGGGGAGGTTCCCTATAGATATGATACACACACACACACACACACACACACACACACACACACACACACACACACACACAAACAAAAAATAATACTCAAGGGTAGGACAAACCATCCATCTCTCTTTTTTAAGAGATGATGCGTGAAAATCAAAGGAGAAATCTTAGGGATAATGATAGAAAGCACTCCTCTTCTTTTAGAAGTACCATTCAACAAACCACAATAATCTTCATGGTAGTAATTGCAAAATGTAATCAAGGACGTAATAACCAGCAAATTGAGATGTACCACAAAGTCTCCACCTAAATTGCCCAAGAGTGAGATACAAAGGAAAATGAGGGCACAAAGTCATCCCAAGGTCCTTTACATAGAAACAAAAAGAAAACACATTAAAGGAAATTATGGGGGCACAAAGTCTCCCTACAGTTGGCTTCAAGACACCTTCTTGACTACTTTCACTAATTTTGCTTGTTGTTTTAAAGGAACAAAAAATACATTAAGGAAAAAGACATAAGAACATTTTCCCCAACAACAAAGATATCATAGTATAAAGTCTGAAAAGTCACTTGCTTTCTTATTCCAATAACAAAATATGATCAACAATCTGAGCTCAAATTCTTAGTAATGCCTTTCAATTTGGGCAGAGTTTTATTTTTGATAATCAGAGAGAGTCCCCCTTTTAAAACAATAAAAGAGAGTCCATTATATAGCATCTTCAAGAAGGACTCAAGAGCATTAACACATCATGTTGCATTGAATTTTGTTAAGAATACATGTTGGAATTTAGGGGCATTTACCCATTTGCTTTCTCAATGTAGAGAAGCAAGTCACGCTATTGAAATTTTGCATCTTTCAATATCCACCTAGCGGTCTACTTCTAGAAACATATCTGATGCATAAATGTTTCTGGGCCTTACTCATCGTTCCTCCTATTTTGGTTATTTGAATCAGGTCCTTGATTCAATTCAATGCTTTGTTCCTTAGTTGCTTTTTGCTGGTCTTTTGAGAACCCTACAGAAGATGACATTTGGAAGCATTTTCTTGCTTTAGTAGGTTAATGAAGGTTCACTACAATCCTTACTTAGCAAAAGAGATATAAAGGAAGAAACTATGGATGTTGACACGTGGCAGCTTCCATCGAGCTCTTAGCTACCTTTGAAAAGTCTTCAGGACTTATATTAGTTTCATGCAGAGGATGACATGTGGTGACTTGCACTGCATTTGATGAGAGACACGTGGTGGCTTCCACTATATTTGATGAGAGACATGTGGTAGCTTCTACTATGTTTGATGAGAGACATGTGGTAGCTTCTACTGTATTTAATGAGAGACACGTGGCAACTTTTGTTGTGAATTTCTGAGAGACACATGGCAGCATTGTGGGTTTTTTGTTTCTTCAGACTTTTCCTTCAGAGAAAAAGTGTGAAGAAATTCTTTCAAACAATTTATCTAAAGGAATTGTCTCTTGGTCACTTTTGCCAGGGGAACTTTTCTGAAGGAAATCCCTTTGCTCTTTTGGCCTTTGAATTGGTCCATTTGCTCCTTTATTATCTTCTGTAAGGGCTATTTGAGTTCCAAATTAGCCTTTTAGGTTTTTGCAATGGTTCACTTCGGCTTCTGAGTGTCCTCTGAAATGGTTTTTTGTCCCTTCGAAATTTGCCTTAGTCGATTTTAAGTGAATCTCAACATGTAACACATGACAACATCCACTGTGAAATAGGTGAGGACACGTGGCAGCTTCTGTTGAACTTGTAGAAGCTTTAGATGCCTTCTGAGTGTCTCACAAAAGGTGACACATGTTAGCTTCCATCGCATTCTAGAAACACTTGAGACTCATTTAGATTCATGTGCTCATTGACACATGGTGCGTTTTGCTTAACTTACAAAGGACACATGGTGGCTTTTGCTGCTTTGAGAAACAAAGTGAATGAGGCTCAAAAGATGACATGTGGTAGCATCTGCTAGGTTCTATTAGTCTTTTTTTTAGTCTGTTTATTTCCTTCCTTAGTCACTTTTGCCTCAAAAATGCCCTTCACAAGGGCACCTATGTCTTTGATGCTTGGGGCACTCCTTTGAACTTGTCACTTGAACCAACCGATTGAACCAACCTTGGTTCAACGATTCAATGGTTCATTCCCTTGTTTTTATTGACCACTTGAACTAAGATTCTTTGAAACAAGCCTTGTTGAACCTGTTGAACTGTAAACCCGATGAACCTTGAACTAGTCCTGAAAATGACTATGTCAGAAACTTGTTCTTTTGATTGAACCTGCCTATAGAAGCCTTTGAACCTATTGAACCATTTAGTCCTTTGACTGAAAAAGCTTGAATAATTCCCAATTTTGAAAGCTTAGAATAATTTTTTGAAATGGGAAGAGATATTTTGGTCTTGCAAGACCAAAATATCTTATATGTTGTCTTAAAAATGAGTGACATTTTTTAGGTACAATAATGACAAAATTGTTGATCAATTAAGGATCTAATGTATATATCTCATGTGCATTAGGACATGTTGTGTGCTATGTACCTAGGGATATGATATATAAATGGATATGGGTTGATAGAGATGGCAACATGTGGCACACATCCCCTTTAGTTAGTTATATAGGTCTGATATATTAGGATAGATGAGTAACTTGTGAAATTAGTGCATTAGGTAATGGTTGGCTTACATTCAAATTAGGAGGATACCCATCCATTGTTAGTTATTTAGAGGTATATATAAAGGAGGTGAATATCATTATAAAGGAATCAAGTAAGCAGTGAGTCTTCTATTGTAAGAGGATATTGGAGGTTTTCCCCATGAAGAGATATTTTAGAGTTATTAATTCCTAAATGAGTATTGTATGGTGTTTCATGGTGTCTATGTTGAAGAGACATTGAGCTTTGATATGTCCATTTAATCTACAATGTGAGCATCTGAATAGGACATGCTTATAATTTAAGATTTTTTAATGTGATGTTTCCAAATAATAATAGCTAAAACATCAGGTAAACCATTTGTAATAACCATTTCCACATAAATTTTGGCTATAATAGTGTTACTAAGATTATCTGTGTCAGCTCCTATTTTAAGAAATTTCCCTATGGTGTACCCTATGAGATTGAATATATGTTTGTCCCATAGTTTAATTGGAAATATAATAAATTTGACCCAAAGTGCCAAATTACATAGTATCTCATGATATGGGTCAATGCTTGCATGCATCTGAAAGTGGTAATCATAGTATTACCCCAAAACCAGGGTCTTCCATGTTCAATTAGCTGGTAGTCCTCCTTCAAGTTGAAAATAAAGGAAATATATCCCCTAACACCTCTTTGAGAAGTAGGAGAGTATCCCAAGAGTGGGTTCCAAGTATTATATATCCATTAAAGTATATCTATTTCCTTTAATAATCAACCAAAAACACACCCAATGAGAGCTTGTTCCGTGTAAAAGATAACCTTCTCTTGAAAGATAATGGCATCAATGATAACCTAAAAAGGGGAAGTGTTGATATTCACACATGTTTTATTTATTTTATTATATTTTTTACCTATAATTAGAGAATCAAATGATGAAAAAAAGGTGTGGGGTGTGTGTTGATAAGTGTTATCATTTATGTCACTATTGATGTCAAGGTTGATGACATTGATGTCAAGGTGCATCTAGTGAATATGCATGGTAATTGATCTATGAGGTATGAGCCTGTGTTCATAATATGACAAGGAATCCATGTGATAAGATATAATTTTAAGGAAACCTAATTATTCTTCTAAGGTTGATGTCGAGGTTTAGACCAAGGTAAGCATGCTTGAGTACTAGTCTTTGAGTACAAGGTGTCTTGAAAAGCCCAGTCATATCAAGCATAGTCATATCATGTGCATATGCATGATTAGAATGAATAGGTATGTGAATATGCATTATATTATCTGATGATGATGAAATACATGTTAAAAAGGTGTAGAATCATCAAGGAGTGTTTCAAAGTCAGTTGTCAAGCTTTGAGTGTTTAAGAAACCTAGTCATAACATGAAAAGACCCTATGAGAAGGTATGAACATGGTGCCCTGGTGAGATGGATTAAAAAACTCATAAGAGGATATATGAGGTTGTTAGATCATGTATCTGAGTCATTGAATCACTCATGAGAGTCTCAAAGTGAGCCTATAGGGATAGGACCTACAGACCTAGCATGCAACTAGACTATTTCTAGACCCTGCCTAACCTAATGAGGTATTAAGAAATATTGTCAAGCCATATAAATAATTTATGGTAGTGGTTGATCATGGTAATATTTTTTATGACATATATATGAGGTTTTGAGATATTATACAATGGATAGAAGGTCAGTTTCAAGGCCTAATATGACTTGTAGGTCAAGGCCTAAAGAGCAAAGAGAGAGAAATGGCCTAATGGGGTATGAGATTATATTTAAAAGGATAATATGTACATGTGATAATTTAAATAAGTGTTTCATGTTTTTTCAAGCATGTTTACCAATTTTAAAGTCAAAATTTGAAGGTTAAGGTAATAAATATTGTTTTGAGGTCTCTCATGTGCATAGAATGAAGGGTTCTCAACTCGAGAAGAACTTTCAAGTGTTCATTGACACATGTGACATATGAATGGTAACATAATATATTGAGGATAAATGGGGAAGTTTCATATCTAATATCTCTAGGCATTAGTTTTGGAAATGAGGGGAAGTTCTTTATGAACAATCATTAACACCAAAAATAGTGTTAACTCTCTCTACAACCCTAACACTAACCCAATGTGAAATATATTGTTCAAAACAGCCTATAATGTATTTTTATGGATATATAAGTGGTTTTAGGCTATATTAAACTCTCCCAAGTGCCTCCAAGTGTGACTTATTTTTTAGGTGAGTGAGTGGACTCTATAGGAAATGCCTTGTTTCTTAAAGATTTGATACAAAAGTCAATGTTGATTAAGTCAAAGTTGATAAATGGATGAAGATTGAATCATGAGACTTATATTTTATTTCCATGGTGGTTTTTTATTAGGTTATAAACCTTATGTGTTTTAAACTGGTCATACAATTTGACCTATCACTAAAAGGCCTAATGGTGCAAACAGTGAGAAAACCATATAGAAGTGATAAGGCGATTAGGGATGTGTTATAGAGGATTATGGAAGAATAAAATCACATGGATAATTTTTTAAATAATTTTAATACATTATTATGTTGGATATAAGTTTTTTTGGTTAGTGGATATGAAGGAAATGTTGCTCGTAACTTGACATGTCTAGTACATATGAGATAGTGAAGGTGTAAGGTTATGAGATTGGTCTAAAAGATCAATATTACCATTTAATAATGATATATTTGTATATAGTAAATTTTTTATGATATAATAATATCATACACATGAATTATATGTCTCTAAAACTATTTACACAAGTGTTGAAGGTCAAAATCACCATGACTGGTCTTGAAGGTAAATTGGTAGATCTGGGTTAGCGAGTTGTAGTGATGAGTTGGAGGTTCTTTTCTCTGAGTTGATGTATATAATAAACATGATGTTTTTATTTGGGACTTTTATCCTATCCATTATTTTTATAATCTTGGAATTTAGTATAGGAAGTTGAAGCATTGAATTCAAATTGGCTTGTCTGGCAGAGTAAGCACTATGAGAGAGAAGGTTAACAATTTGGTCTACATGACCAATAATTGACATTAGATCTTATGATAATATTGTTGATTTTTTTTATAATTTTTTTTATGTTCATATTCATGCATTGGAATTATTTGAGTGTTTTTCTTCAAATGTTAAAAGTTTAAGTTTTCATGACTATGTTTTAAGTCTAGTTGGCAATTCTAAGTGGGCTACTTGCAGAAAAGGGTTTGAGTAATTTTTACCTAAGTTATGGAGTATAAATAAAATTATTATGGCCCTAAGTTCACACACACACACACACACACACACACACACACACACACACACACACACACACACATGATTTTTTTCCATGGTTTTTTTACAAAATTGTGTTTATGCTTCAGTTGTTTAGGACAAACTTTCTAGGTATGCATAGGCTTAATTGTGAACAGTGCTAATGGCATGCTTCAAGTGGTGGTTGGTTATAAAAAGTGTTATGGAACCTATATGATATTATAAATGGTATATTTAAGTTTAATTGTATATTTTATTACCATGTGAATTTTTTTAAAGTTCTCTAAGTAAGGCAAAGTGTAACATGTCCTGAATAGACCTAATATTATTAGGTGTCCATGAGACCTAAAGGTGAGATAAGGCTTATTTGAGATAGGTCAAACCTAAAGAGAATAAAATAAAATTTTATTCATTTATATGATATGTAATAATATCTATTTCAAGGAAAAACTAAGATGGTATGGGGTGGTTGGATGACTAATAAGGATATGAACAAGAGACTTATATAAATACTAGTCAATTTTAGGCCTATTAAAGGAGTGAAGAGAATAAGCAAATAGAATAATATTTTAAAAGTATAATAAGTTATTTTAGAACATAAAAGGAGTTTATATGAGCTATTATTAAAGTTTTATATAGGTTATGTCTATTAAAACTAAGGTCATATGACCTAATCAAGTCAAGAAGAAGACTAGTTGAGCGAAGAATCCTAGAAGGTAATTTGAGAGCATTTGAAGAGATATAAGAGCTAAATAAAGAAATCATCATCTATTGTATGAGAAATAAATTGTTATAAAATTTATCAATGGTTATAGGTGGTTGATTTTTTGCTAAGTCATTTATGGATTTGGTGCTTCCTTACAAGTGGGTGCTTGCTAAATCCTAGTTGAGTTGGTGTTTATCTAGTTGGGGTTGGTGCTCCATGTGAAGTTGGTGCTTCAATAAAGTTGGTATTTTTCTTATAGGACTATATTAAATTTTAAAATATCAGTGGGTTTTCATACCCTTGAGGATATCCCACATAAAAGTTGTGTTATCTTGTGTTTTTATGTTTCAGTCATATGTGGATGGTTACTTTATCATTGTTTGATCTACATGCTTGAATTAATGTTCATGAATGATTATGTGGAATTTAAAGAAAGGTTTTAAATATTTATTCATCCCCCCAGTAAAATTTCTTCCAATATTTTTTTATCAGATCTTGGTCCTTTGAATTGGGTCTAAAAACCTAAAGGAGATCCTAGAAGTAAAGATGGCTAGTCAACAAGCTCAAGGTGGTTTCTCTAATAGTAAGTATCCATTATTAAATGGATCTAATTATATTTTCTAAAAATTTAGAATTAATATATATTTTATATCTCAAGGTCATGATATTTGGCATTTAATTTGGTATGGCTATAGTGATCCTCCTATTCCACCAACTAATGCAAAAGGTAAGAAGGCTAGTGAAAATAAGTCCAAGACAATGAATGCCATTATTTGTGGCCTATCAAAAGTAGATTTTGTGAAGGTGATGCATTATGTATCAGACAAAGATATATGGGAAAAATTGAAGACCATATATGAATGAGAAACCAAGGTCAAGATGGCCAAGTTACATATTATTATAGTTTAAGTTGGGGTTTTCATCCATGTACTTCTATTAGGTGTTTATCTAGCATCCAAGTCAGTTATAGACTTGTTACAACTAGGCGTAAACCTAGAATAATCCTTTAGTGCTCAAAATTTATTACTTGAAAGTGATATAATCAATTCACATAGGATGCAATCCTTATTCACTCACCTGAAGTACAACAGAGAAATAATTGGGGCTCATTTTGGGATAGTTATGCTATGGCATAACTCACTCTTCATAAGACTTGGTCATTGCAACAACAACATTGGTAGAAGCCATTATTGGTGGATTATGACTATCTATAGGTTCAAATCCTATTTGGGTAACTCATTCTAGTCATAGGGGTGTAAGCCTATATTAGGCTAGTTCTAGGATCTCAAGGGTGCAAGCCTTTATGGTAATAAGCTAAGCGTCATTTAGCCACTTTGATGGGTCAAGGGGATGGATTTATAGCAAGGGTTCAGACTTAGGCTACCACTTCTGATAAGGGCATAAAAGCTTAGGCACATGAATGATCCTATACTTAGGCTAATTCAAAGGTTTTACAGATGTCATCGCTTACATTGGGATGCTATTAATAGGCTAAATTAGAATTTTACTAGAACTTAGTGTTCATATATTAAAACTAACCATTATATCTAGAGTAAATGTTGTGTAATTAATTCACAATCAAAGAAAAAAACTATAACTACATAAGTTATATCAATACTCTTTTAATTGCAATTCCATTCTTCATTAAACAAGATTCAAATAAATAGAGTACATATCAATGGAATAGAGCCCATGCTTATCTAAAACTAATAATGACCTAGAGGCTCATAGGTGAGCATGGGCACTACAATGTGGATCCTCAAAGGTATCCATGCTAAAAATTATAAAAATTATGTCCATAACTAGATATCCATAGTTAATTATGTATATCTTTGCTACCTCAATTCACATCTATTTGCTCACTAGATAGAGCTCAACTTTATAGAAGATAGGAGCATCTTCATGCCAAGGTGGAGGGTGTATGTTGGGTGTTGAGATAGAGACTTGGTTAATCATTCTACTATCTCCATTGCCTTGCATCCTTCACGATAAATTCATCATGTGTATCCAATCAAGAAGATGCCCTAAAAAATTGAGCACCAAGTAACCACTTGCCAACTAGCACTAGGTCTGCAATGATTCCATCAATTGGTATAAAAGGTGCCAAAACAACAATCATACCAAATGATTGCCTTGAACTGAGATATCTACTGAGTTGGTGTAGATTTATACTTGGATAAAATAGGGGTCAAACATTACCCCATAAAAATTTTATAATCTATCCTCATACTAGTATTTCAATGCTCTTGGCATGTGGAACTTGGGCATGCTCTCCTTTAGTTTGATGTTGAAGTCCTCAAAGCCCTTGATAGCGAGCTTGAGTTCCTAAATGACACTATCTATCTCCATGGAGTTGAAACTAAGTGTGATCACATATGTCTTCTCTAATTCCTTTTAGAAGGCCTCAAGGTTTGCCTTAGATTTTATTACTCCTTCATCCATGATTTTTCCTTGTTCACAAGCCTTGGTTTGCAAGGCACAAAAAAATTCTTCCAAAATTTATTCTTGGTATTTGATCTACATGCTCAAAGAATTTACATTTCCCATTTTTTGGGTGAATTTCAATCTGCTTGTAGTTTATACCTACACCATCAACTCCTCCTTCTCCCCCTTTGCCTTCTTGAGGTGTGCATCTACGACTGATGCTTGGTTGGAAAAACTATAGAAGATGGTGTCAGCTACATCTACACCCTCTCAAATTTGGGTAAAGAGGTCTTCCACCTCTTTTTGATTTGTAGCTTGATCTTATTTTATTATGGTACATGGGTCCTCCTTTTCTTTTAGAATTAGATCTACCTTCAACCTTGAGAGCATCTACTCTAATAACACACATACCTTGTCAACCTTGAAAAGATTCAAAGTGTCAATTCCATCTAAGAGTGATGGTTTTTTTCCCTCTATATGCTCAAATAGTTACTAAAATTTAAACTTCATGGCTTTTATTTCCCCTTATACATCCAGTGTAATCTTCTTCCATTTGGAGGCCCTAACATCGTTCATAATGTTCTTTCATACTACTTTGAATGCCATCTAGATTAGTGTATTTGCTGACCTAATTGGGTTCATTACCTAGGGGTTTATGAGAAGGGAATCATGCCTTTATTCTAGTTTTTTTCACCTAGTATGACCTTCTATATCACCTAAAAATGAGGTTCATCCATATAACCATCAAAATAAAATGATAGTTGTTGGCACATCCTATTAGTGGCAGTTACAGGGGGCATGTATTCAAACATGTAATACTCTTCATCAATCCACCCCTTATGCACCTTTTCTCTTATGCTTGACTTGGTAACTTCTTCCTTAATTATGGCCAACTCCATATGATCTTATCCCTTTTCATCAATGTTATTTCTCTCTTAGGTTCTTTCCTTCAAGGTTCCTTCTTCTTGATCTAGTAGGGATTCTTCCTCAGACTTATCCCCTTTATCCACTTATTTTTCTTCCCCAGCACTAGATTTTCCCTCTTGTTTCTATTGGGTTTCTTGGACATTCATTGTTTTCTATTTCAAGGCACTAACATCACCTTCCTTCTCTCTACGTGACCCTTCACTACTTGGGTGTGCCTATGATTCAACTTTTTCTATTGTGCTGGTGGGGGTGCTAGGCCCCTTTTTTGTTTCTTTCTTTTTGGTTCCATGTTTTTGGTAACCTCTTTCTTTTCCTTCTCTTTCTTGACTTTTTCTTCTTGGACCTTCTTCTTTCTCTCAACCTTCCTCTTCTTTGCTAGTGCTAAGGCCTTTTCTTCTTTGACCTTTATTTTATCGGCCTCAATCTTCTCAATTTCTTCTTGGGTCATGCCTTTCTTCTTCATGGCATCCCTTTTCTCCTCTAGTGCTAGTGCCTTCAAGATTTTTACCTCACTCATCCCTAGCTCCTCCATTCTTCTCTCTTTCCTCCTTAGTCTATGGAGGCTATGTGGTGGGTTCTTTAGTTGAGGCACTTGCTAGATTGTATGCTTCTCCAAGCATGGTGGTAGTGCCACCTTGGAGGGCCTTCTAAACTTCTTTGGTCTTGGGTTCTTATTTTTCTACTTCTTCATGGATGATGTAAAATTTTGTCCCTACTTATTCTTCCTCCTCTTCTATCTCCTCACATGCCTATTGTGCTTCCATTTCCTCACATGCCTCTTATGCCTCCATCTCTACAAAGGTTATTGTGGGCATTGCAATGGGGCCCTTAGACTTTTTTCTTCTCTCTTTTACTAGGTGAATTAATCCCTAGTGTGAAGGTCATGTACTTATTTTTTGGTGTAGAGAGAGTTATTTCATCATTGGAGGCAATCTTCAACTTTAGGAGCTCTTGAATTTCCTCCAGTGTTTTTCCCCACTTTTTTTGGGGAGATTTTCTTTGTGCTACTAGTGCTAGTTTTCCTTCTTCACCAATATAAAGGGGGAAGTCATCATACTTATTGGTGTATGTGCCCTTCTTTATTGACTTCATCTCATATTATAGCATATGTATGTGCCCAAGAATCATTTCTTATTGGAGGGGATGGATTCCAGTGTGATCCAAGTCATCCTCCTCATCTTTGGTAGCTTTCCATCTTAGGTGGATTTATTATCACAATAACCTGCTTCTTTCCAAATCCATAGCTTTCACTAGGATGTCCAACTACTAGATGTTACAAATTCTCCTTAGTACATCCTTGAAGTAATTGGCAAAAAATGAGTAAGGGAAATTCAACCATCCTAATTTGTTGCCATCTACGAGCACTAAGTGCACTACATAAAAGTGTTGCATAATGGAAAAGTTTGTCATTCTAACCATGTTCTGAGGGAGTTCTTTGGGGATGTCTCATTCCATATTGAATGCATCTATGTACTACATGCACCACCCCATCACTTGGGTCTCATACTTTTGGGAAAATGGTCGGGGTGGGTAGGTGAAGTTTTTGTACTTCTATAGCAAGGAGTCATTATACATCAAGGAAAAAAATGAAAGCAAATGCTAAATGTGAGGTGTAAGAAAATCAAAGAACATAAAGGAAGACAATGATTCTTATAAATCAAAAAGAAAATAAATCAAGTGCATAAAAACATGAGACAAAAAGAACAAATAAGATCTATGCTAACATCTGTATTAAATATGAGTATGTGAAATACAAGTCTATAAGTCTCAAAAGGTTTCATGAAGTTGAATGTGGTTGGTATTATGCATTGTAGAATAAAAGTGGGCATCAAAATATGACTCAATGGGTAAATGTATGTAGGGATGGACATAAAAAGATGCCCCAAAGTCTGAAAGGACATGTGGATGGGCATCGCTAGATGCCCCAACATGTGAGTTGGAGTGAGGTAACATTGAACCATTAAAATGGTTTGCATTGGGTTGGCAGTTGCATTTAGACATAGGTAAATGTGTAGGTTTGTTGGATTTTAAGGAGGTTAAATGTGACATATGATGTGTATGATATGTATGAGGATATAAAAGAGGACCATGGATGATATTTTTTGAAGTAGGCATTTAAAATATGTACTCTTTTGGTTCATGTGACTTAAGAGGTTGAGGTTCAATGGATGAAATTATATGTTTAAAGTTGTTCATGTTAGCTATCCTTTCCTTCATGGTGTAGGAAGAAATATCAATTGTGGTTTTAACAAAAATAATATATGAGGTATAGGTATGGTATAATTATTGTTATTCATTAGGTAGTTGATGTTGATGTGATTGTGGTTCTTGAGGTTGTATTTGAAAAGCTTGAATATATCTCCACTTTGAGGTAGGGGAGGCTTAGATGAATCAATGTTATAATAACATGATTGGAAAGGTTCTTTAATACTTTTTTGAGATGATTCAAATTGAGTCATAAGAAAGTATTACCTTTTTGTTTGGTCTAAGGCTTCTTCTAAAGTTTGAGGTGAAAATATTCAACCTTTATATTAAGGGGAGGTTTAAGAGTAGTGACACATAGTTTTAAAAAAGTGTCATCATTCATGTTATGGTCTAATTTATGAGAAAAAGACTTCAATCATTTAATGAAAGTGTGAGAAGATTCATTATTAAATTGCATGGCATTGATGAAATGGCTAAATTAATTTTTATGAAGGCCATCATGCTAGAATTCCTTCACTAGAGCATTAATTAAATCCTCTAGTTGTGAGATGGAATGTCTAGGAAGTTGGTTGTACCATTCAAGTGCATCACCAACAAAGGTTTTAGCTAAGATCTTGGTGGTAGTAAGGGTTTTAGTTTTCACCCATTCCTTATAAAGATTACCCAAACACTTAAGAAAGATAGTAGGGTCCTTGGTCCCATTATATGTGATAATTGGAGAAAATTTTCCAATATCTATGGATGTAATTAATGGGGATAAACGTTCATTTTGAATATGTTTAATAATTTTTTTATTTATTGGAGGTTGAGGGATGATATTAAAATTGGCATCTCTAAGAGGGGGAGGGAATTTTTTTTGATTTGGTTGAGACATGATGACTTGAGGTGGTTGACTAGTCATGTTTAATAAATGTTGTGTGTTCATCATTTGAGATTAATCTGTTATTTACATGATGTTAATTTGATGTATGACTTGTGTAATAAGTTTATTTTTATCAATATGTGGGTTTAAAAGTAGGGTATTCATTTTGATAGGAGGAGGATTATTTGAAGGTGGAGGATTCCCAATATTAGTGTTAGTTGTATTGAGTGTGGTAAAAGAAGAAGAAAGCCTGGTAAAGCCACCATTCTTGTGAGGAGTGTAAATAGTATTATCATCAAGGTTTTTGAATAATTTAGAACCATATAGATTATCAATTTTATTTGTTTAAACCATGTTACTTTTGGAATTGATAATGATAGATGCTCTTGTTATGGGTGTAGCAAGATGATTGTGAATATTGGCTATAAAGGTATGAGTATTGATAGGAGAGGGATTAGTTGGTGGAATATTCCTAAAATTGGTATTAGGAAGAGGATTAGGATGAATGACCTTAACTACATTACATTATGTAGTGATTAGTTTTGGCTTAGGAAAAGAGGAAGGAGAAAATTGGATAGTTTCATTTGAAATAATGAAATAAGTGAGGTTAATATCCAAATCCTTAATTATGCAATGTTATTGAATAAAATAAGACTGAACATATGTAATCATGATGAGATAAGAATAGATAAACACACAAGAAAGAGGTCAAAAAAAGATCGAAGAGATAGTAAGTGATAGAAAGAGTACATAGTCGATTGGGTTGACCTAGAAAAAAAATAGGGCTTGTAAATAGTACAAGGTTGACTTGGTCAACTCAGTATAGTGAAAAAAGGTTTGAAAAAGAGTGAACAAGGTCTAAAAATAGTATATGGTCAATTGGGTCAATTTAGTATAATGAACAGAGGTTCGAAAATGTATAGGGTTGACTACGTTGACCTAGTATGATAAAGGGGTAAATTAAGAAACTTATGACAAATTTGTGGACTAAAAAAGATAATTTTTTCAATAAATTTAGAAAATAAATGACAAAAAGGAAACAACAAATCAATTAGATTAACACTGATCAATCCAATTGAGGCACACAACATAAAACCTTGCACTAATATTGGTTAATGCAAGTCTTTGAAATACAAAATACATTTGAGTAAAGAGCAAGAAATCAACATGGAAAGTAAAGATCTAACTAATTAGTCAACCTAAATGTTTATTAGATTATTAAGATATGTTTTTAAATGTGATGGAAATTTGGTTGTAAGCAAGGAACTAGAATAGTAATCTAAGGTTAGTTTTAAGTAGTTTAGGCTGAAAGGGAATGTAGTGGAAATGATACAGGCTTGGTATTAGGGTCTACCCCCTCACTTCACACACTAAAATGATAAGGGTGTCAAGTGATTAACTATAAAATAACTTTAACCATGATTTATACATGATCAGAATATTAAGTTGGCTTCCCCCTTGGTGATGAAATCCAAGCAAGTTTTGCCTTGGGGAGACAAATGTTAAAATGTTTGTTTAGATTTTGTGATTTGGCCATGTGTGCATAAAATATAAAATAATGAACTAAAAAATTAATTAAAAACCACCTAATTAAGATATGTGATCTATTTTACGCATGCAAGTAACAATAAATGAAAGTGTGATTTAATTACTAGTATATAAGGTTAATTCCAAATTTGAAACAAGGTATAATGTTGATATGTCAATAGTGTATGCATAAAATATAGAATAGGGTCGATAGGGTTGAACCTATACTATGAAATAAATGTCTAAAAATGAACAAGGTCGGCAAAGTTGACCTAGTTATTCAGATAACAGACAAAACACAAAACTATATTAGCAAGGTCAATCTAGTTGACTATGCAAGGGCATTTTTAAAGACTAAAAATTATGAAAGGAAAGACTGTAAATAAAGAGACAAAGAGATGAAAGGAAACTTGGTGGATTATATATGCAAATAATGGAGATTTTTATTCAATAACCTTGATATATGCTTTCAAATTTTGCTAATTGGGTTGACTAGGTCAATTAATCTTTACAAAAAATCGTTGCTAAGTGTCTGATATGTACAAGGTCGACTAGGTCAACATAGTATGTTGAACCTAATTTTTGAAAAAGTATAAGGTTTACTAGGTCAACCTTGTAGTTTGGATTGGATATCTAAAAATATGAAAACATGTACTGGGTCAATAAGGTCGATCTAGTAGCCTATACCTAAAAACCTATGCAAATAAGTTAGATACTAGGTCGATAGAGTCAATCCAATATGGAAAATATATGATAAAAATAATGATGAAAGATTGAAATAAATGAAATAAGATGAACAAATATTGAAAGGGTTAGTTCACTTTAGATTCACCAAAATGTATTATGAAGGTGAATCTAAAGTAAAGACAATACTAATAAGAAAGTGGAAACATGAAGACAATCCAACTAGTGGTAGGATAAGATTTATCTTAGGTTCACCAGAATGTATACAATCATAAATTCATCATGTCTATAAATCAATCCTAGCTTAGAGAAGATAGAGCATACTTACCCTTCTGATTGGAGATACATTTGTTAAGTGGGGCCATGACCAATATGGGGATCTACTAGACCTAATTAGGGGATCACTAATCACAATACACCATTATAGGAAGGGTTCCAAAGCATATAGTCTAACACAATCATACAATAACCTTAAAAGAGTCCTAGGTTTAATTTTCACTCTATATCTAATAAACAAGAAAGTAAATCTAATATAGTGCACACCAAAGGTTATAGCACAAAGTGGGAGTTATAAATTAAAAAATTAAACTAAACATGCATAAAATACATATACTCACATTAATGTATACAAAATCCTAATACATGGAAGAAAAAATCACAACTACATTATCTATTTACTCTTAAAAAGGAGAAATAAGGTTAGGAATACATACCTTTGAAGATGAACCCACCAAGCCTCAATCTCTCCTTTGGCCAAGGTTCTTCACAAGAGATTTTTGTGGTATGTAAAGATAACAAATAAAAATTATCTCTAAGCTAAAAAACCTATCTATGCATCCAAAAGACTTCTCCACAAGACAAGTTCCATATTTCTAAAAAAATTATGGAACCCTGAGCTTTATTCCTCAAGTAAAATGGTCAATAATTAGATGTTAATTCATACTTATTATTCTTCACTTCTCTTCTTACAAATGGTTGAAAATTAACTTGTATATATAGGTATATCTTTCCATAAATCCTTATAAACATGTTAGTTATATAGGGTTGACCCAGTCACACCTGTATGTTTTTGGGAGTTAATTCACTAGGTCATGAGATAGGTTGATCAAACGGATAACAAAGCTCTTAATGAAATTAAACCTAAACTATAAAAGTTTAACCTAGTCAACCTTGTACAATAATTATAGCCTAAAAAATATATAGGGTTTACCCAATTGACCTAGTATAGTCAACTAGTTGAAAAAGGGTCAAGGCAAGAGTAAGGAGGATAAAGCATGGCAAATTATTGGAATGGGTAAGACTGATAAGAATAATCTTAAAGTAAATGGTTTTAGGAGAGGAATGTGTAGATGGAAAGTCTAAAAAGGGATAAAAATATTTAAAAACACCAATGGTATACCCACCCCTTTCTTGATGCACCCCCTAAGGCATACACTTAGAGAGATTGAGACTGAATGGGTTCTTGCAAGATACAAAGTGTCAGTAATCAATAAAAGTTTGAAAATATTATGTGTATACAACACTCTTACTACCTATGAGATGAGGAAGAATGATGATATAACACCAAAGAAGGAAACTACATTTAAGATAGAGATGAAGCTTAAGAATAAGTTCCAAGGTAATAAATCCAAAGAGGATGACATATCTGGCATTGATGATGATGAACTAATTGATTTGATTACTAGGAAATTCAACAGTAGATCATGAAAGTATAAGGGTAAACTACCCTTCTAATGTTTTAACTATGGAGAGATAGGATATTTTAATTTTAAGTTCCCTCATAAGCATGAGAAGAAAGATGATGAAGAGCATGATGAAGGAAAAAATGAAGACAAGAAGACCTAAAGGAAGAAAGGATTTAGCAAGTATAACAACAAGAAGAGATCCTTCAAGAACAAGAAAACTCTTTACACCAAAGAAGATTTCATCTCATCAAATGAAAGTGAATATAGTAAATTAGAATTTGATCATAAAAATGATGGTCTTGTTAAAGATGAATATCTATTCATGGCTGAGGAAGGAAGTTACACACAATAAAAGAGGTCTACTTGGAGTGACATAGATGATGATCAAGATGAGGTGGATTATGAGAATGCATTGACTAATGCTCATAAAGAACTGATGATTGAGAACAAGATCAATAAGAAGATGAAATATAAATTCAAGGAATATGAGGAAAAATTCAATGTGTTTGAGGCAAAAATGTATGAAGATGCCAAAGAACATGAAGACATGATCAAACATCTTAGTTGTCAATTGGAAGTCCTGTCTAAAAGGCTAAAGGCTAAAGAAGATGAATGTGTAAGGTATTTAATTGAAAATAAGTCATTAGAATCAGAGTTAGATAATGTATCTAGTTATCTAATGTCATTTGGGATATTTGAAAAGAGCTCAAGTGATCTAGACAACATTTGGAATGATCAAATGCATGTAAGTGATAAGATTGGTATTGGATACAAAGAAGAACCAGAGACTAGAACTCAAGACAAGATAAAGACTAATGTGAACCATGACAATCATACTTTGAATAAAAATCATCAGATAAGGAATGAAGGTGTTGGTAGAGTAAATATAAATCATATTAGACAACCAAATGCCATGAGGTATATAAGATTCAGTAGTCCCTATTATACATGTAATCAATTTGGTCATAGGGCTAGAGACTGCAAGACACCTATTATAAATTAATTTAGATGGGACTATGATGGGGGTCATTAGTGAAAATATATGAGAAAAATAAAGTGATTTAACTATCTTGATGTGGGAAACTTTACAAACTGTTATACACATAAGATTAGACAAGGTGAGTCCTCTTCAACAAGGGGAGGTTGTTTTATTTGTCATGACATAGGACACACTAAAAATTTATATAAGGTAAGGCAAGATACGTTTCTTTTAAAAGATATGGTGTGATACAATTGTGAATAAAGAGGTCACATTGTTAGGTTTTAAATCAAAGGCCTAAAATATAAATTAGATTTAATCAGGCTCCAAGAGTTCAATAAAGAAGGCAAGTTAACACATGGAATCCAAAGGTGAAAAGTGTGAGTCACGATGAGACTATAGGTCCAAGTAATTTATTTTCTATGGTGGAGAATACTTTAGAAAATGAAGAGTCCAAAGAGGTCTCATTATTTGCTCATGTTGAGAATGAAGAAATCAAGCTCAAGGTAATGTTTGAGACTAGTCTTGAGGTATGTATGGATCCAAGTGAACATCATATTATTGTTGAGCATATATCATATAAAAAAAATCAATTTTATGCATAATGATGAGGTTATAAGCTACAAGAAAGATTCTTTAGATGAAAAGGTATGTAATGAATCTATGGTGTCTCCATGTATTGATAATCCAATTATATAATAAAAGGAGAATGATGTAGTGGTTGAGGAAGTAGTTGTTCCTAATCCAAAGAAGAAAAACTATAGATATCAGATGAGAAAGGAGGAGATGGAAGGTGAGGATTTGTTTTTATTTTAGGAGCTTTGAGGTATAGAAGGTATCTCTATATATGCTTATTAAGAGACTCCTTTAAGGTGGATAATCAAGTGTTGCTATAGTTTTTTTTTGGAATAGTCTACAGGGACATATTGAAGGTGCTCAAGATGATTATGTCAATTAGAGAAGATCTTTTTCTAGGGGGGAGCAATATGTTTATTAACCTATTTCATAGCTTTGTGAAGGAGACATAGTAAAAATTAAAGGTTTTCAATGGTGTGAAATCTCGAATCATGGTCCAAAAGTGTGTGATGGGTGTCTCCAATTGTGCAAGAAGCTTCATAGGTGTGTGTGTTGACTAGAAGGAGGCTTATTAACCCTACTTGTTTTGAGATTCTAGGGTTTTAGGCAAATCTAGAAATGAGGTCTACCATATAAGTTGAGGTATAAGGCTTCCTAATTTGTTGAATGGGCCAAATGGGTGGTCAAATCAAGCTTCATAAAGATTTGAAGGTTTGTGGTTCTCTAGTTATTCAAGTTTTTGTCAATATGGAAGGTTAATTGGCTAGTATGTTTATGAAGAAAGTATGTTACAAAGGATGATCTTGGTGTTGAAAATTGGTGTACTTAAGGGGGTATATGAGAGTGATATAGATATGGAGTTTTACGTCTTGAAGATGTGTCTAATAAAAATTGTGGACTCTACAAGGTTTAGGTAGGGCTACAAGGAGGCTAAATAGGCCTAGTTTGAAGAAGAGTGATATTTGCTCTATTTCTCCAAAAGAGAAAGGTATTAGTATATGAAAGTATGTTCTTAGGTTGGTTCAGTACATGTTTCCTATTTTTTTATAGTGTAGATGTAGAGGTGGTAGTCATGGAAGTGTCTTGAGAATGAAGGCTAGTAAGCTTGCATGGTGGTTCTTCATGGTGTGTGATCTGAAGATGCTCAGAAGGTGCAATTACTCAAAGTTCTTAGGGGTAGTCACTCTTAAATGTTTTTTAGTGAGTTACATCAAATTTTTGTTTTGTTATGTGTTCTTTATTCATTGGTTGTAGAGATTGATTAAAGAGAGTGTTGGAATGGAGTAAGAGTGGTTGTTTAGACAAGTAGAAGTAGGCTCAAGGTAAGGGGAGTTTGTATCATCTTTGTAATATGTTCCTTTCCTATTTTGATAGTCTTTTTATGTCCTCAATATTAGTATGTGCCCACTTTGTCATTGTGTTAAAGGGGGAGAAAGTTCCCATTAGGGAGAAAGTTCCTTTTGTAGTAGTGATTTGAAGAGAGAAAAGGTGAGCTATATATTGCTATATTGATGGGTATTGACATCAATGACAAAGGGGGAGATTGTTGGAGAGTTGTCATGATGATGTCATGGTAGTGTCATAGAAGTGATATGGTGAGTGGATGAAGAACCTTGATATTCCATGTAATAATGATAAAGTGTGAAATGTACTTGTTCTTATATGACAAAGTGTGCAATATGCTTGTTCTTGTATAACAAAGTGTGCAATATGCTTGTTCTTGTATGCTTGAAGGTGGGTTATTTGATCTTTAGAGTTTGAATGATCAGACGTGTTCAGTGTTGAGTATGGTGATTAGATTATGTATAAGAGGCCCCTAAGATGTTATCTTTACTTTGAGAGCTTGTATGCAAAAGTGAAATTCATTTGGTAGTCCATAGTTTTCATCTAGACACTTTGGGTCTAGTGGTAGAAAACATGAGTAGGTAGTTTGATGATATCACCATTGCCATGTGGGAAGGATTCAAGGGGAGATGATCATATGGTTTTGATAAATATAGTCCCTAGTTTTTATGTACTAGATCTCAAGTCATACATCAAAGTGTAGTCAAAGATATGAGGGTATAAAGTTAGCTTCTAAGATAGATTTCACTATTTTCCCATACTTAGCCAAATTTACAATATGGTCAGAAAACACTGAGTAAGCATGTTGATGAGGTCAACATTCACATGTGTGAAAGTACAAATATAAAATGATCATATGGGTTTGTTCATTTTTTGACCTAGTTTATTTGAGCTTAATTTCAAATCATGCAATGTATCACATCAAAAGTTATGCATATGCAAATCTGGCCTCTCAAGTAGATTTGGACATGATTAGCTCTATGATAGAAGTTTATGAAAAGGCATTTTAATGGAATTATATCTCACATGTGTAAGAATCCTAGGAGAAGTGGGTCACATGGTTAGATTCTCCTATGGAATGAGATCATCTGGTCCAAATTTGATAAAAAATGGCTACTTAGGCTTATTGACATGGTCCCCATACTTAGTCATGTTTGTCAGTGTTAAAGCTCAAGCAAGATAAATGGTGCACATTGATTCCAAGGAGTTAGGAGGTAATCAGATGAGGATAGGTGCACAATATTTAATGTCTAAGAAAAGTAAAGGATAATTATCCAATGATGATTGGGCATTTGTATAGTTGATCAAATGGTGAGATTTGATCGATAATGACCTTGTGGATCCATAGAGATCAACAGAGCACGTTAAGTAAACATTTTGAGAGGGCACAACATGAGGTCAAAGTGACTATGGTTTAGTGTTTGATTATGGTAGTCTATTCATTAAATCTTATAAAATATCGATGGTATGATATTGATCATGATCTAAGAGTCCATGAGATTTTAGCATTGTGTTCAAAGGTTCATTATGACCATTACCATTTGAATATTTGAATTTACATATGAAAAACTAGAACTTTATATTTTGATTATATCTTTAGATATAATATGATTTTTCTCATGTATTAAAAATTAAAATAGTACAAGACTCCATGGTGCATCCATTGAAATTGGTTTGAGAATTTGAAAGTGAGTAGAATCAAAGATATTGAGCCTAGAAGTTGAATGTGTGTTTGTGCTTATTCTGCAAGTGACCCGACAAGGATATTCAATCTTGTATTGATGTTGTTTCAATGTTTCATGATGAATTATCTATTTGGGAGTGTTATAGACTCCATGAAGATGCCCTGTGTGGATTTTGGAAGTGTGATCAATCTATCTTGAGTATGAACAATGCTAAAGAATTTAATTATGTGTTTGGTAATGGTGTTCCTATGCATAAGGTGTCTATTTGAGTTGTTTGATCATACATAGATGTGACATAAGTTGTTTGTGATATTTTAAGGATGTCCTAGGGGACATAAGGAATAGACCCATGTATTATAAATTATTCTTGTGCTCTTTTTTTGATCAAATGAGTGCTAATAGGTGAATAGGTCTTGATGAGACCTATAATAGCTAAAAGTGGCTAGTTTAAAAGGTGTAGCTACTTAAGGGTGACCCATATATGTTATGGCTAACCTATATAGATTATATTGAATATTATATTAATATGATAGATGTCTTAAGGTTTAAGACATGCCTAATGGCTAACCAATATGGTGTTCATCATCATTGCTCTATAAATAGTAGAACTAAAGATGACAGGTTATAGACATGGATGAGAGACTAAGGAGTGAATTAGGAGAGACTTATGTGTGTCAGGGAGTGAAGGAAGGGTAGAGTGCCCTGAGGATGAGTTGAAGAGTAGAATAAATTGAAGACTATTTGAATGACTTTTTGGTCATAATTATATAAGTAGAATAGAGAGCTTTTTTTTTGAGTGTGAGCGAAGGTGAAGTGTGATTAGCTAAAGTTCATCATCAAGTGTTGTTCATATTAATTCAAAGGTGAATGTATTTTATAGGTGTTATTGTGGTAGCTTATAATCTAAGGTAGTTTTAGCCTCCTTGCAAGGTAAAACTTGATAAAAGGTCTGGTTGTTTTTGTAACTCAACTAGACAGGTGTGGTAGCACCTTTTGGCATTGGTATCTCACTAAGTAGGGATTGTAGTTCCTTGATCAATTGTATCTAGTCTAAATTTGATCTTGTTATTATATGACAATAGTCATATTGCAGGTTTTAGTGGTTTTTATTCCCCAAGAGGGTTTCCCACGTATGTCTTGTGTTATGTTATTGATCTTGTATTGCCTCTCTTGCTCAGTTTTATAAATGTTTTTTATGCTTCATGAATGCTTGTGGTAGCTGATTAAGTATTTGTAAAGATAAAAAATGACGTTGGATTATTTAGGATCATTGATTCACCCCCCTAGTCTTAGTGATTGTACCTCTAATAGAATGCACCAAGTATGAAACTAAAGTAGAATACTTGAAAGATGAGTTGAATCAATAATATAGCAAGTTGAGGACCTTTGATAAGTTTGAAAAGAGAATGGAGGATCTAGATGACATCTCGAGTAGTTAAAAGTATGCAAGTGACAAGATAGGTCTTGATTTCAAACAAGATCAAGAGTTGGTAGCTCAAGTTAAGGAGAAGGATATTGAAGACAAGAAGGTCAAAATGAAGATACCTATCAAACAACCTAATGTTATGAGGTATGCTAGTTCATTCAATGGTTACTAGTTTATATGTAGTTAGTTTGGTCATAGAGAAAGAGAGTGTAAAAGACCCTCTAAGAATGAGTACTCATGGGAATATGTAATAATTCATGATCAAATTTAGTCAAAATGTATGTATGAGCTTATTTTCTATAGGTGTCATTATGTGGGACACATTGCAAGATTATGTCCTTATAGAGTTAGAAGGTCATCAAATAAAAATAAGAGGTTTGAAGCCCCTAGAGTGTAAGAAAGAAGGAAAATGAATGTATGGAAACCAAAGATAGTGAAGATGAGTCATGATTGGTATATAAGCTCAAGTAGACTATTTATTATGATAGATCATGCTTCTGATGTGAAATCAAGTCAGGAATGCTTATTGTCAACTAATATTGATGATCAAAGGATTGATTAAGGTCAAGTATATATTTCCAATCAATCCTAAAAGGATACTAAGATACATTTAGTCTTGTGAGTCCATGGAGATATATGAATCTCCTAAACATGAATTGTTATAGTTCCTTATGGAAAGGGGTGACTCAAGTATGCTTCATGGAGACACACTTCAAGTTAGCATAAGTATGGTAGATGTTTTTTGTGAGGGGGAACTATTAAGGTTATTAACTAAGCTTGATCTATGTTGAAAAGTGATATTGAAATCTAAGATCATTTGAAGGAGGTATGCATGGAGTAAAGAGGAGCATGTTGCCTTAATACTTCATATTCTCTGTGTTGAAATTTTATTGTAAAGAAGGTTGATAGTTGTGAAATATATTTGTCATTAATGTCAAAGGGGGAGAAAGTTCAATAAGGGAGATGAGAGTGATAAGTTTTAAGAATGTTTTTCCATAAATGACAAAGGGGGAGTTTGTTGATAAATTTTTTCATTGATATCAATATTTATGCCATTTGATGTCAAGGTTGATGTCATTGATGCCATTGATGTCAAGGTACATCTAGTGAAGATGCATGGTTAGTGATCTATGAGGTATGATCTTGTGTGACTAATTAAAAAAAGAAACAATGTGACAAGATATAATTTTAAGGTAACCTAATGATATGAGGTTGATTTCAAGGTTGAATCCAAGGTAAGCATGTTTAAGTACTAGTATTTGAGTACGAGATGTCTTGAGATGCCTAATCATATCAAACATAACCATATCATGATAATTTGTATAATTAGAAAGAAGAAGTATGTGAAGAGGCATGATATTATTTAAGGAGAATTAAAGGCATGTGAGTAATGTCTATAATCATCAAGGAGTGTTTCAAGGTCAATCATCAAGCTTCAAGTGCTTTAGAAACCTACTCATAACATGAAGACACCCTGTGAGAAGGAATGAAATTGGTGCCCTAATGAGATGGATGCACAGAGGAATAATAGGTTTTATGAGGTTTTTGTATCATTTATATGAGGCATTGGATCACTCATGAGATTCTCAGATTGAGCCTACATGGGTAGGACCTACAAACCTAGCATGTAAATAGACTAGTTCTAGATCTTTCTTGACCTAATGAGGTATTATGAACTATTGTCAAGGCATATAAATAATGTGTGGTGGTATCTGAGCATGGTAAGAGGTTACATAACATATATATGAGGTGTTGAGAACTTGGATAGTGTCTAGAAGGTCAGTTTAAAGGCTTAATATGACTTGTAGGTCAAGGCCTAAAGAGAAAAGAGAGAGTGCATGGAATAATGGGGTATGAGATTATATTTCTAAGGATAATATGGACATGCAAGCATTGAAATAAGTGTTTCATGTTTATTAAAGAATTTTTACCAAGTTTTTGAAGGTTAAGGCAAGAAATAGTGTTTTGAGCTCTTTCATGTGCACAAAATGAAGGGTTCTCAACCCAAGAATAAATTTCAATTTTAATTGGTATGTATAACCTCTACATGGGAAAATAATCTATTGAGGAGATATGGGGAATGGTCCTAGATAATATCTCTAGGCATTAATTTTTGAAATGAGGGGAAGTCCTTTATGAACAATTGTTAACACCAAAAATAGTGTTAACCCTCTCTAAAACCCTAACACTAACTTGATGTAAAATATCTTGTTCAAAATAAAATATAATGGATTGGTATGTCTAGATAAGTGGTTGGAGGTTGTATTAAACTCTCCCAAGAATCTCTAGGTGTGATTAGTTTGTGAAGTGAGTGGACCCTATAGGAAAGGCATGGTTTCTTAGAGATTTGTTGTAGTAGTTGGAGTTGACCAAGTCAAAGTTGATAAATGGATGAAGATTTAAAATTTAGACTTATATTTTATGTCCATGGTGGTTTATAAGTATTTTATATACCTTAGGTTGCTAAACCCATCATACAATTTGAATTATCACTAAAAGGCCTAATGGTGCAAATAGTGACAAAACCAAGTAGAAGTGAGAAGGTGATTAGGGATGTGTTATCAAGGATTAGGGATGAAAACAAGTGAATGGAGAAGTTTTTAAAGAATTTTAATACATGATCATGTTGGATAGTAGTTTTGGTGGTCATTTTATATGATGAAAATGTTGCTCATAAGTTGACATGTCTAGTACAGATGAGATAGTGAACGTGTAAGGTTATTGGATTGGTATGCATAGATAAGTGGTTGGAGGTTGTATTAAAATCTCCCAAGAATCTCTAGGTGTGATTATTTTGTGAAGTGAGTGAGTGGACCCTATAGGAAAGGCATGGTTTCTTACAGATTTGTTGTAGTAATTGGAGTTGACCAAGTCAAAGTTGATAAATGGATGAAGATTTAAAATTTAGACTTATATTTTATGTCCATGGTGGTTTATAAGTATTTTATATACCTTAGGTTGCTAAACCCATCATACAATTTGACTTATCACTAAAAGGCCTAATGGTGCAAATAGTGACAAAACCAAGTAGAAGTGAGAAGGTGATTAGGGATGTGTTATCCAAGATTAGGGATGAAAACAAGTGAATGGAGAAGTTGTTAAAGAATTTTAGTACATGATCATGTTGGATAGTAGTTTTTGTGGTCATTTTATATGATAAAAATGTTGCTCATAAGTTGACATGTCTAGTACAGATGAGATAGTGAACGTGTAAGGTTATGAGATTGGTTTGTAAGACCAATGTTACCATTTGATAATGATATATTTGTATATAAAAAATTTATTATGATATCATAATATAATCAACATGAATATTATTTCTTTAAAAATGTTTACATATGAGTTGAAGGTCAAAATCACCATGACTAGTCTTGAAGGTAAACTAGCATATCTAGGTAAGTAAGTTGTAGTGATGAATTGGAGGCTATTTGATATAATTTTATGTATATAATAAAAATTATTTTTTTATTTTATAATTGTATATCAAATCCATGCATTTAATAAGCTTGTAAGTAACTATAATAAGTTGAAGCATTGAATCCAAATTGATTTGTCTGATAGAGTAATGACTGTGAGGGAGAAGGTTAACAAATTAGTCTACAAGACCAATAATTAACATTAGATATTATGATCCTTTTGTTTAAGGTTATTTTAATTATTTTTTATGTTCATATTAATTAATTTTAATTACTTGAGTGTTTTTATTTAGATGTCAAAAGTTCAAGTTTCCATGACTGCGTTTTAAGGCTAGTTGACAGTTCTACGTGGGATACTTGCAGAGAAGGGTTTGAATAATTTTGCCATGAGTTGTGGAGAATAAATAACATTATTATTAACATATTGTTATAAATATTATATATATTTTATTTTTTTCCATGTTTTTTTTCAAAATTGTGTTTATGCTTCAGTTGTTCAAGATAGACTTTTTGGGTATTCACAAGCTTAATTATGAATAGTGCTAATGGCATGCTTCAAGTGGTGGTTGTCTCAAAAAAGTGTTATGGATAATATATGCAATTAAAAATGGTATATTTAAATTAAATTTTATATTTTATTCCATTTTAATTATTTAAAAATTCTCCAAATAAGAGAAAGTGTAACATGTCCTGAATAGACCTAATAGGATTAGGTCTCCATGAGACCTAAAGTTGAGATAAGGCTTATTTGAGATAGGTCAGACCTAGAGGGATAAAAATCATGATCTATTAATGTATATGAGATGTCATAATATATATTTCATGTCATAATTAAGAGGTTAATGGTGGTTATCTGACTAATAAGGATATGAACAAGAGACTTATATAAATACTAGGCAGTTTTAGGCCTAGTAAAGGAGTGAAGAGAATAAGAAAATAAAATAATATTTGTAGAGAATAATAAGGTATTTTATACCATTATATGAGTGTATATGATATTATTAAAGTTTGATATAGGTTATGTGTATTAAAATCAAGTTTATATGACCTAATCAAGTCAAGAAGAGGTCTAGTTGAGCGAAGAAGCCTAGAAGGTAGTTTGAGAGGGTTTAAAGAGAGAGGAGAGATAAAAAAGAAGATAATCATCTATATTATGAGAAAATAAGTTTTATAAAATTGATCAAGGATTATATGTGACTGATTTGGTGTTGATTCACTCAATGAGTTGGTGCTTCCTTGCAAGTGGGTGCCTGTTAAATCCTAACTAAGCTGGTGCTTAGCTAGTTGGGCTTGGTGATCCATGTGAAGTTAGAACTTCACTAAAGTTGGTATTTGTCTTATATAATTGTATTCCATTTGTAGATATCAATGGTTTTTCATCCCATTAAATTTTTCCCACATAATATTTGTGTTATACTGTGTTCTTATATTTCATGCATATGGGGATGGTTACTTAGTCATTATTTGATCTACATGCTTGAATGAATGTTTATGAATGCTTAAGTGGAATTTAAAGAATTATTCACCCCAATATTATTCATATTGATTCCAATCATGTGTGAAATAATAAATATTAAGGATTAGTGCTAGTTTTTTCCTTTACCCTGATAGAATGAGTATTATTTTGATATCAATGACCATGATCAAGTATCAAGAATGGAGAGTGTAAGATATGGTCAAATGTCGATCCCATATAGTGTTTTTGGTATATTAAATGATATTTTTCATAGGTCATTTCTTTATATTTGATTTTTCTTGTGCATGGAGTGTCCATAGATCGAGTTAGGGAGTTGGTATTATGTTCTTTCTATGAAAGAAACCTAGAAACCTTATCATTCCCCTGTATTTATTCTTTGTGCCCCTGTGTGTCATTATTTCTCCCCATGGTCCTCATATAACATGTATATGTATGTATGTATGTATGTATATAGTGTATATCTCTAGTAAAAGTTTTTAAACATGATCAAATAAACTATTCAATACAATATTCAATAACTATGTAGTAACGCATTCCATTATAATCCAAAGGAATATATTACCATAATGTTGTGACATTATAACATATGAATCCATTCTTAGTGCACACATATTTTATCTCATAGTATATTTCATTGTAACTCTATGAACATAAGATGAAACCAAAATAGACTAACCATTAAATTATATCAAAAGATTACAAGGATGATGTTAGTTTCTCTTGTTAGTAAAATAAAAATAAAACTCAATGAAACTAGCATTTCAATATTAATATATAGGGTGAGAAATATAACCTATAAGTCAAAAATACAATAAGAAGACAAAATGACACTCTACCTTCCTTGATGATTCAAATTGCTTGTTGAAATGAATAGTGGATTATGCTCGGTATGGTGAATAAATAGTTCTTGTCTATATTTGATACTTCATGTGTGGAACCTCCTCTTATCCCCTTGGGAGTTGGTTCTTGGCTTGGTGTTGGAAATGGGTTTTGTCTCACAAATTTTTCATACTAAGTGTGCACAAAAAATCTTTTTTTTAGGAATGGTCATGGCACTTATATTTATAGGTTTTTAACTAACTCTAACCCAAGTGTAGTTAGGCTAGGATTAAGGTTGGAAATCTAAATGCAATTATTGAAGGTTTTAATTATGTATTTATGGAGGCATGGCTCAAAATTTCTAATTTTTATGGCATTTATGTTGATATTTTATAAATCTAGACTTTGAGAATGATGATATCATTATGAGCTCATATGTTATTGAAATTTCCTTTTAAAAACTACATATTCACTAATTTAACATGGAATTTTCTCTTAATCATTTGATTTTATTTGATTGGTTAATTAATTATGATTATTATTTTATCATTTCAAGACTTGGGTTAAGTGCCCCACTTAATTGGTTAAAAATGTCAATTTGTTTGGTCATAACCTAACTAGGGATGAATCTGCAAGAGGTTATCATTACATATAGAGTAACACCCTGAATAAGGATGTTTTAATGCAATTTTGGGACTTAAATCCAATATGGAGATGAATTTTGGATGTTCAATGGTTTATAGACTTAATTTGCATAGTTCGATAGAAATCAATTTGAAGTCTATTTAGACATAATAGTGGATGAAAAGGAGTGTCCACATTTTACCCCTATTTGAGTAGGTGTTTCAAGACATAGTCACAATAATGTCTTTTCAAATAATTAAAAATTCATTATGTTGAAAATTTTAATGCTTTTGAAAGTGATGTGATGATAACCATAGGTTGTTACAATCCAGTAGTCATAGGTTGATTCCTTAAAGGGCAATTGATGAGCCCTGAAAGCTCCCTCAAGGGAGTGGGTGGAAAACAATGTCATCGAATGGCCCCTTAAAAAGAGGTAAATGACATGGTCTATCAGTAATGGAGGTCAAAATAGTTATTTTCCCTAAGATAGTTATAATCATTGGTATAGTGAAGAAGCCATAGTAGGGTGGATGTAAGCATGATACACTTCTACTTTTCCCTAGTAGGGTAAATGTGATTAGTGAAAGTATAAATGGTTTACCCTGTTATGGTAAATTAGTAGAGGGAACTCATGCAATAAACTTGTAATCATGGATTAATGGTGAGTTGTCATATAGGATAGGTATGAATTTGGGCTACCTACTAGTAAGGAGATGCATGTCCTAGCTAGTAGGCATTAATATTCATTTGTGATTTATTTACTATGTATTTAGGTGGTTTTTGGGTAGGTCTATTGGGAACAAGAGGAAATACCACTGGTACCATCACTGAATAGATCATTTGTCTTGATTCTTGTTGTAGCATGTGATATTAGGCATCATGGTTATAAATAAACCATAATAATAGTGTGTGTCATATGCATGGAAAATATTAATTTAAATGCAAATATAATAAACTTAGGTCTAAAATATGATCAATAAAATTCCAAGTGAAATATAATGTGATAAAATAAGTGTAGGAATGAATACAAATATTCACAACTTAAGTACAATATTTATCAAATCATGAATCAAGTGTAAACATAATTTAATAAACCTACAAAAATTGAGGGGAATAGAGATATAAGAATAAAATGTAAATTCAAAAATTAAACATCTTAATCCCAAGTTATAATCAAGAATATAGTGTAAACTAGTTGTCCTTAGACACACAACACTCAAAAGGAACAAACATTAAGAAATAAATTAATTAATCTAAGGTAGATGAAACAAAAAAATACTCTAAGGCATATAAAAAAAAACAACTAATCTAATTAAAATGAAATAAACAAAATAGAATACATAAAAATTATGAACTAACTAATTACTAACACTATGTGTGTATGTGTAATAAAAGTAATATGTTTGGCAAAAGTTTATTCCTAGACTATAGGGAACAATGACATAGTTATGATGGCACAGGAAAGGGGAATAGAAGAATAAAGAAGGGGTTGTTGAGGTGACTCCAAATGCACTAGGAAAATGGACTTGGCCTACATAGTCCCATGGACATGTGTTTTAATATGGACTTCAGGCCAAATGTAGTTCTCCTAGGAATTGGGAAGATAAAAATTTTTATGATAAGTGAAAGAGATTGAACTATAATAAAATAGGAATGGACTCACAAAATGATGAGAGTGTGAAATAAAAGTTATGGTGCTTATGATTGTGAAAATGTTAGGCATAAGATTTTGTGAGACTGTGAGAATGTGTTTTAGGCTAAAACTACATTGAAAATAAAAGGCAAGTGTTCACAAATGAAAAAGATTGATAATTCATAGTGTTTAATATGCCTAAGGTTTAGAACAAGAATAAGATCATAAAATGACAAGATCATAAGATGATATGAATCATAAAATGAAGAGAGCACTTGGATACAAACCTATAAGAAGGAATGATCCCTGAAAAGTTTAAATGAAATCAATCACTGAGGATAGCTAAGCTGAACTAGGATGCCCCATACATCCAAGCATTGCATTCATAGTTCATATAGACCTTATGTTGATGTAGTTCTCCTATATATGAAAAATAACACTATTAGGAAATGGAATAAGAAAATGGAAATGGTCATGATGTGACCCATGTGAAATCTTTAGTTAGACATGTTGACTAGGAGATGCACATCCTAAGTTAGCATGGATAAAATTTGAAAGTGTTTTATGCTTTTTAAGGATTTTAATACTATATTTCCATGTTTTTGGGCTTTTTTAGGAATATCAACTCAATATAGAATGGGTTAACACTCAAAATGGAGAGAGCATGGCTTATGTTTCTTGTAATAATGATGAGAATGTTGGAATAAGGGTGGCCAAGATGACCTCAAGAAATATTAAACACTACCTACATAGTCCACATAGACCTCAAGACATTGTAGTTTGCCCAAATAGGTGAAAAATATAACTAAGTAATAATAAATTTTGAATAGGAAAATGGAATAATGGTATAATGGTGTAGAACTGGCAAAAGTGAAGGATGTAATTTCCAACCCCACTTTTAGAATGCCTAAAAAGATGACCACTTAAAAGAATGTAATGAATAGTCTCCAACCTAAATCAACTAATGATAACCTAAATTACTAGATTAAAAATGTATGGCTATTAATTGTAGAGATACTCTATAATCCTCATCATCAAGGATATGTTTCATTGAAATGTGTAGACAAGGAAATTCAACCTCAATAAGAAGAATGGATTCAATACGATAAACTAATGAATAGGGTGTGGCTCCTATTAGAGTGCATAAATTGGTCCAGTGAGTCTACAAGGAACATGAAATTTGCATGTGCCAATCATGGTCAACATTATTAATAATATTCTTAAGGATATTGACAATGGTTTTATTGTATTCTTCTACTTGATCTTTAGCTTGGGGGTAATATAGAGTGAAAAAGTGTTGGGTAATATTATATTTAGCACAAAGGGATTTGAAATACTTAGTCTTGAATGAATTTCCATATCAGATATAATGTTAGAGGGGATACCATACTAGCAAATGAGGTGATTGAAAATGAATTTTGATATTGGTTTGTCTGTCATGTAAGTTAGGGGAATCAATTTCACTCAGTGAAGTAATCTCTGGTAGCAAGGATATGTTTATGGTCATATGAGGAGGTAGGATTAAAATTTCCGATGAGGTTGGATCCCCACATTGAAAATGGCCATGGTATGGTTAGTGGTTTACGTGTTTGAGCTAGAGCATGTATCAAATAGGTATGCTTCTAACATTGTTTACACTTTTTAACAAAAGTAACTGCATCTAACTCCATGGTCATCTAATGATAACCATTAAGTAGTAAAATTTTGGCAAGGATAACCCCACTAATGTGGGACCCTCAAACCCCTATGTGAACTTCCCTTAATGTTAGTCCAAATTATTTAAAGGTTAAACATTGAAGTAGTGTTCCATCAAAGCTTTTATGATAGAATGTAGTTCCAAGTAAGGTATGAAGAGAGGCTTGGTGAATGGAATTTTTTCTATGAGATAGTTAGGTGTAATGAATTGGTCATGAAGGTAATTATATAGATTATTATGCTAGGTAGAACTGGGAACAACAATTTAATAAATTATATTCATGGTTGAAGGTTTATGAGCTAGTGAAAGAAGATGTTTAATGAAGAACTGATAATCTTTGGCCTTATCTATAATTTGGATCATAGAGCCAATCATGGCCATGGAATCTATTATTTTGTTACTAAATTGAGGTACTTGCTCAAATTGAAGATAAGTGATTTATTGTTTGAGGGAGTCTACCATGTATTTATATGGTATGAGCTTCACATCCTTAGTATGAAATTGGTTTGTAACCTAAATGATGATAATATGAGAATCCCCATAAAAAAGAAGATGTTGAATATTCTACTATACTACTAGATGAAGCCTTGTAATGAATACTTCATATTTAGCCATGTTATTGTTATAAAGAAAGCTAACATGAAAGGACTTGGGAATGACATCCCATTGAATTATGATAAACAAAAATCCTACCCTTGATCCATGAGACATGAAGGAACCATCAAAATAAAGTTTCCACTATTTCTCTTTAGGAGATGCTTCTACTATGATCATGATAAACTCATATATAAATCCAAAGATGAGTGGTTGAGTGTCAATAATGGGAGTGTTGGTAAGTTGGTCTATAATTACATTCCCTTAATAGCCTTTTGGTTGACATATTTGATTTAGAATTCAATTATAAGCATGATCCATTTAACCATGAGACCCTATAAATTTGTTGTTGATAGTAGATACTTGAGTGGATCTACTTTGGAAATGACAATGGTCTTATTATTAAGCATGTAGTGCCATAATTTTTGAGTTATGAAGACCATAGCTAAACAAGCATTCTTTATTGGCATATAATTGTGTTCATGCACAACCAGTGTGTGGCTTAGGTAGTACATGGCATGTTCCTTTCCCTGCTCATCATGCTGGGCCAAAAGTGCTGGTAAGGCATTTTTAGTTGTAGAGAAGTAGAGTAGTAATGGATTTTATGGCATAGGTGGAAATAAAATAGGTGCATTGGCCAAGTATTATTTCAAAAATTTAAAGGCCTTCTGGCAATAAATATTCCATGAAAAAGTGATGCCCTTCTTTAGCAAGTGAGTAAATGGATGCACTTTTCATCCAATTGAGAAATGAAGCACTTGGTGGACAATATATTGACCTCTAAACTATGGAACTACTTAAAAGTAGATGGCCATGGGATCTCAGTAATAGACCTATCCTTGGTTGGATCCATTTTAATGCCCCTATGAGAGATAAATAAGACCAACAATTTTCTTGAAGTGACACTAAAGATGCACTTTTTAGGGTTAAGACTTATTTTATACTCATGAAGGCATTCAAATATCTTATACAACACCTATAGATGGATTATTTTGGTCTTAAACTTACCCAAAATGCCATCAACATAATTCTGGACAATAGCATACATCATGTCATGAAAAATTATAGTCATTACACATCAATATGTGGCACCAACATTTTTGAGGTCAAAATGCATTACCTAATAACAAAATGTTCCTTAAAGAGTGGAAAAAATTGTCTTGTATTAGTTTTTTGGCATGAAATTGATCTAATTGTACCCTAAAAAACCATCCATGAGATAAATAATCTCATACATAGTTGGATAGTTATTAATCATGTCAATATTTGGTAGAGGAAATTAGTCCTTTGGGCGGGAGTTGATTGATATATCAGAAATCAATACATAGTATAATACCCTCTAGTTTCTTGTTAACTGGCACAATATTATAAATCCACTCTAAATATTCAATGGGATAAATACATCCTACCTCTAAGAGTTTTTTAGTTCTTTCTTCACTAATACATCAATTTAAGTATGCATTTTCCTTAGATTATACTTATTCAGCTTGGCATTAAGGTGCACTAAAAGGTTATGTATAATTAATGAAGGATCCAATCCTAGCATATCAAAAAAGGCCCATGTAAATATATCAATGAACTCCCTTAGGAGAGCAATAATAACTTCATTTTCCTCCTTAGTGAGAGATGCACCTAGTTTGATATTGTTTGGATTGACCAATGTTCAAATGTTGACCTCAAAAGTGTCCTCCATAAGGAGTGTAAAACCATCTTGTAGGAGAGTTGACAAAGATGTGAATTGGTTAACAATATCAAAGTCCTTTGGTCAGATTGTTTTCTCCAATTCTCCCAAATATGATGATCATAATCACCTAATGGTGGTAAGGGCCATGTAACAAATACTTCTAGACATTTTTGGACAATATTTTCAAAGGCACGTTATTGTTCTTCACTTATTTTAGACCCAAACATGATTGTGAAATTGGTGGTATAATGAACTTCATTTGAATAAAGGTGAACATCTTCATATAATGACACTTTAAACATGTTTTCACTAAGAAACTAGCCTTTTTATTTACCTTTTTCATTGTCTGAAAGTGCCTCAATGAGGTTTGCACTTCGGGACCTTAATGTTTGATTTTGTTTTTCTTTTTGGAAAAGGAGGTTAACACACTTTTTGAAATAGGTATTAGGATACAATATGATAAAAAAAACTTATTTATTATCTACAAGAAAAATGCAGTCTCTTAGGCCTAGAAAGTCATAAATAGCCTCATCATTTTCAAACTCATCAAGTGATACTATGGATTCTTGTTGGTCCCAACCGATGAGTTGTGGATGATGAAAGAAAAGTGGGGAAGGATGAATGATAAGCATGATGTTATATACATAATGAGGGTTAAACATGTTAGTATTAGCTAATTCCTCATAGATATTATATTTTAACTTTACATCACTATCGACATCATCATCTCTAGTCATTGATATAGGAAAATGGATAAGATACATGGGGTCACCCCCGGGTGGTTTAAATTTATTACTATAAGTTATTTTGTGTTTGGTCATAGATATGGGCTTAAGAGTGCCTTGATGATTTTCCCCTAGAAATTTTCTTTCACAATCTTGATTATCCATTATCTGATTAGGGATGGGATAACTTTCACTCTAGTAAAAATAGCTAAATCATCATTATAAAGCTAAGATTCATCTTCATCTAGTGGGTCTTGTTCTTGGCTAGTGGTTGGTGTGAAAATAATGGGAATTCAAGCATTAATTTTTCCTTTTTATCACCATTCCATATGAATGATATTGGATTTGGGTCTTCTGTAGGATTTAGGGGCATGCCGAAGTTTGGCTATGTGGAAGGCATTACATGTGATGTATTCTCTTGGTCCTTTGTCAAAGATGATCAAATTTTTAGATATTTGAGGAGGGGGTGTAGAGGAAGTAGAGGCAAGGCTATTTAGGTCAATATAATTTAAATCTATTAGTTTAACAAGTACATCCCTATCTTTTTCCACCATAGGGTTTAGGCCAACATGATAATTGTAGCTTTTATACTCAACTTTTAAATTCTTATAGAATTGATATCATTGTAAGTCTACTGAAATAGTCACCTCCATCCTCAAATGTGGTAATTTAATGCATTAGTGTAATGTGTAAAGTATACCCAAATTTTATGTATCAATAGTCAACCTCGTTGTAATTTATGATAAATCAAGATCCAAAACATGGCAAAGTGTGTCATGCGTCAAGGGCCCAATGACAACTGGAAATGAAATTGTTCATTATGATTCCTTTTCCTCATTCTAGTAGGCCTTAATGGTAATGATATCTAGCTGAAGGTTAGTTGTCATATATCTAAGATGTTTGACTAAACTTAGAGACACAATATTGAGGCTTGATTCATTATTTATGAGGACATGTTTAACCTTGTGCTAGGTTATGACAACTTCAATGTATAATGGGTTATTATGGAGAGGGCCAAGGGATGAAATATCACCTTAGTCAAAGGTCAATTATTGGCTAGGAGATAAGTGTCCTACCAGATCTTTGAATTTATCTAGATTAATGCCATTTGGCACTTGAGATTGGATTAAGAGTTCTATAAAGATATTTTTGTGGATAGTAGAGGTACACAACAAATATAAAATAGAGAGTTGTGTAGGAATATTTTATAATTATTACAAAATATCACATGTCTTATCCTTAGACTAATTAATTATCTTATTTTAGTTTGGCATGAGAGCTTGGATAGGCTCACTGGTATAAAGAGGTTAAGGTCCTGGAATGGTAACTTTTATCTATTGAGTTGTGATTTTCCAATCCAAATTAGGTAATGGGCTAGTGCAATTAGAAGAGGCTCCTAGGATGGTAACTCTTGGGTATCGGTGAGCTTGGTTTCCCACATAAATCACAAGAGGATTAGCAACATAAGAAGGTATTTAGGCATTTTTTGATGTTGGTAATTGGAAATTAGTTGTTGGTCTTGGGTTGATGGTAATAGTGTCTATATGATTGCTAACTATATGTCCTACAACTTTTCTATAGTCATGGGCAATGACATGATAAGATACTTAGTTATCATTATAGACTTTTTTCCATCCACTTTTACACTATGGTTTCCATATTTATTGTTTATATTACTATTATTATTATTTTTGTGGCTATGGTGGTGGCCTATGTTGTTTTGATTCTATTGTTGATTCTGGTTGTTAGCATTGTGTTGTGGAAAAGGGTTTTGATAAATGCTTAGGTTTTGATTAGATGTAGGATTCTTGTTATCTAACTCAATTCTCCATTTTCCAACATGTTCTAAATGATATGCCTTATTTACACACATCGGTGAATGGAATGTCCTTTTATTTGGTGATAGTCACATAACTCATGCTCTTCATACCAGTCAGTTAAAAGAACATTGTTAGGGAATGGGATAACTAATCAAATTATCATTATCTAGAATTTAAAACACATATTTAATAAGCTCTCTTAGGTCACCAAAAATTCTCTTTATAGGTGGTCCTCTTATTGGTTGACACATTTACAAATGAGGAGGTGGGAGTACCTATATTTATGAGATTGGATGCATATGTGTAGTGGGTTGGGAAGATAGTGTTTACACCACTTATATGTGGCACAACTTAGTAGCTCCATCACCCACAAAGTTCTTGTTGTGGATATAGGATTTAGGCTTTACAAAAGTATTTACCTAGGCTAAGGCAGGAGGTTATGTTTTAATTGGGATTTGGTTCTAATTTATGTCCTTGAGTTTGGTTTTGGATTTGATTTTAGACTTGGTATTGATTTTATATTTGATTTTGGCCTTAGTCATGATTCTATCTTTGATTAGGGGTGTACAACTTGGTTACTCCTTTGTTTATATGAGCTTTCTTAATTTGTAGGCCCTTATTGATAATCTCTTCAAAAGTGTGGGCATACTAAATATCCAAGTGATAGGATATATCACTTTATAAATTACAAGTAGATATTGTGGGTAACTATTTATCTTGTAAATTATGCAAGAAGTGGCTAGCAAGTGCCCTCCATCACTACAAGTTACTAAAAAATATCTCACCAGGTCTCTATTGTGCCTAGCCTAAATCCACCATAATACTCTCATGCATGAGATTATAAGAGAAATGTTGAACAAAGTTTTCTAAGAGGTCATCAAATTCTAGCACAAAATTATTTCAAATTTGGAGTAACCACTCCAAGGCCTATCCTGCTAGACTATGTGGAATAAGAAGAAATAGGTAGATAACACTAAATACCACTAGTTGGAAAGCAACATAGAATTCATTCAAATTTTCCTTTAGGCCACCTTTTCCATTCTATTTATTAAATTTGGTGACTCAAAACACAAAGGAAATGGCATATGAAGATAATCCATGTTAAAAGGGTATGGGCATATCTCATTTAGTTTAAGCTTCTTTATCTACTTTCTAGTATGAGTAGATGTAATTGGATCCTTCATTTGTTACAATTATTGGTTTAAAAATGTGGATGGTATAGATGTTATAGATGGTTGTGGTTGGGTTGTCCAAGGTGAATTACCTTGACCAAAGTACAATGGAAGAATGAAAGACTGAGGGATGTTTACTTGATTGGTCTATTAACCAAGAATACATCAGTATTGGTTAGGGTTATATTGATGGTATGGTATTTGTTGTTGGTACATATTTGGGTTAGGATTGGTCATGAAATTTTGATTTGGAGAGTATTATGGATTTAGTAGAGGTATTTGGTTTTAGGGAATGAACTACATGGCATGGGTTTGTAAGAGAGCTTATTGTTGGTTAGTCAAACACTATTATATCGAAGGCACTTGTTATAGGCTAAAGGTTTGTTATTGAAGGTATTGTGTGTTAGGCCCTTACTGTATGTGAGGGACATCTAGTGGGTAATTATTGTATGTTGGGCCTTTATTATGGAATGTTAGGTACTTGTGGAACATTGGGAACTTATTATTGACTAGAAACCATATTTTTTTTACTTATAAAGGTGTGTTATTGACTAGACAACTTTTGTGATAAAAACTATATCACTTATTGTGGGGGCACATTAGTCTATATTTTTTACTATGAAATGTTGGTCACCACCTATTGGGGTGGAGTAATATTCACCACCTATTGGGGTGGAGTAATATTCACCACCTGTTGGGGTGGAGTATTAGTCTATGTTTAGTTTCTTTCCCCTATTATGTGTTTGAGGAAGTGACTATTGGAGGGGGATTAGCTACATGTTGCATTTGTTAACTATACATTTCTACCTCATATTATTATGAACTACTCATGGTGTTTATAGGAAGAAGTTGTGAATTTATCATTTGAACATTTGAATGAACTTGGTTCACATTGGGATATATTTTCATGTTACCCATCATATTTTGAGAAGGGTCTTCTAAAAGAGCTAGATATTCTTCCAAAGTTACAGGAACATTAAACATGTTTGTAACATATGTAGTTTGAGTAAATAGATATGTGTTTGGATTGGCATAACCTGATGAGTTAGTTTTTACCCCAATTAAAGGAGTTAAATTTATGAGTGAAAATTTATAAATGGTCAAGGAATTTATATTTATTGTTAGGTAAGGATATGTTTAATAAACTTTATATATTTTTGCTAATTAATCAAAAATCTAACCTTTTCATTTTGTGAGTGTGACAAGTTCTTGGTTATGAATTGGTACAAGGGCCTAATTTTTGTTAGATGAGGCCTGCTCTAATGGTTTGAAGAGAGGCACATTACTAGGAGATCTAACCAAGCTAGGTATAATTTTACGTGGGAAGTACGAGGGGAACTTAGCATCTACCTTTACTACTCTAACAAGAATTTTATCTTTGTGCTTCAAGAGATGGTGATCAGACAAGTAGGGATCATATTTGGTACTAGTTGATGTGGTCCTATCATAAAGCTATTATTTTTGGACTTGTTACATGTTAGGTGGTATGTTAAAAAGGTATTGGGTATTTTTTTTTCTTGATATTATCCTAAATAGGAAGGTGTGTTAGAAAGGTAGTGTGTTAATGGGTCTTTCCCCTATTATGTATAGTGGGTAGCATACATGAGATATGGATTTGTTTCATAGGCTATGTCATCTCCATAAGACTCTTGAATAAATGGATCACTCATGAAAATTTCATCATATTAATAAATATACATAGCTATACTACATGTATATTGAGGCATGTTTGAGTCAATGACTATGCATCTCATGAAAAGCTGGTCTAGTGTTATAAATGTTTAGAACTTGGCCTAAAAAGATACTTGAAAAATTGATTGGTGGTCTAACTTAGCTCTTGGAAAGAGGTATAAATGTAAACTTGTTATTTGGAAAAGGTATATACTAAGTTTAAGTCTAAGTGAACTGAAAATAAAGATTGATTTTGGTCTTGGCAAAGGTCTGAACTAAATGAAAGGCCAAAAGAATTAAGTCTAAAAATAAAAATAAAAATGAAATTGAGTTAAGTCTTTGGAAAAATTCCTCAAATCTATGATTATAAATTAAACTTGATCAAGGAATGAATTTGAAACTAACTTAAGTCTAAAACAATTGGCTTAAAACAAAAGGCATGCCTAGTCAAGATAAAACTTGAAAACTAGGTTGAACATGATCTTGGTCTAAAAAGGGAACTTGTAATATGAAAATGAAGGTCTGGACTTGCTCTAGGAAAAGTAAAATTAATCTTGAAAATAAAATTGGCTTAGGTAAATAAAAATCTTTGTCTTGGCACATGAAACTTCTAAATAGGTCTTTGAAAATAAACTTAGTCTAGGCATATGAAAACTTGAAAAATAAACTAGGCACATGAAATTAATCTTGGTATATGAAAATTTAGAAACAAAATTGGTCTAAGCATGTGAATTTGGAAAACCCTTAAGTCTAAATATATGGATTTGGAATAAATGACACACTTGGTCTAAGTAGAAACTTAAAATTAAGGCAAGATGTGGTCTTATTACAAAAAAGAACTTGATTTAGGCAAAGGTATTTAAACAAAATAAAAATTGATGCAAATTGAATATATAAACACAAAATGTGAAAAAATCAAGCCCAAGTTATAGGAAAAACTCAAATGTAAACCAATCATCTTTAGATCTAAACTTTGAAATATGGATTTCAAACTCAGTTGACAAGACTTAGATTTTTGAATGAGCAATGGTCTATATTAAAAATTGGTAATGCAACCACATTATTTAGAAACAAAGGCACAAAATAGTTTTGACCTTGGTTTGAACTACGGTAAATGACTAAAAAATTTTGGATAGCGTAACAACATCTTTCATAAACAAATGACATGAATTAGTTTTTTTATTTCTTTGGCCAAGGCACATGGTTGGAATGATTTTGGCAACATAACACTTCTTTATGTAAAAAAAGTATGTATCATGTGTTTGTTTATTTTTTGGACTTTATCTAATTTGGTTTGGTATAAATCAATTTTAGACCTAAAATATAAGTAAAGAATAAGAATCACCTAAGTGCATGCTCTTATGCTAAACTGACATAAAGTGTGCATAGTATCTACCAAACTTTTACCAATATAACAATTATTAAAAAAAATTAATTGTTAATCCAATAAATAAAGAATTCATGGAGGTATAGTTTTTAAGCCCCCTTATATCTCTCAAGAACTGAAACATGGTAAGGAAATTAGATAGCCAAATCAAATTGGCATTGGGAGGATAATCCATGACAAGTGGGGTGATTAATCTAAAAAAAATTATTGGCTTTTCTATATGATCCACAAGTGACTAAAAACACTTGGACACAATAAATATCTATCAATGGATTCAAACCAACTAGTTTGTCATAAAATGGTCTTGTCCCTTTCAAAAAAACTTTATGCATGTTTTGTTTAGTGAAGTCAAATGTCTAGACTACTGCTTGATCTAATTCCCCTTTTAATTAGTCAGGTTAACCACTCAACTACTCTCCCAAAGGATAATATGTTCCTTTTATATACCCCATCGAATAAATAGGGTTAAAATAATGCTGAGAGATGAAACCCCATGTCAAAATCCACCTAAATAAGTAATGATAAAGTGATTGTATACACATAAATTTTCAAATTTTATCAAATATTGATGTTTTACATCTTATACGAACATGTTAAGACTCAATATCTCTAAGTTCATGTCCTAAGGGGTACACTGAGAAAGGGGTAGGCAAATATTTGGTGAACTATAGTATTGTTGTCCTTTATTACCACTTATTACCAATCCAACCAGTCCCTAAAATCATTCGCTAAGATATTCCTCCTCCTTTGCACACTCCTCTAGTCTTTTTCCTTTTATCATCCCTCTTTTCCTCACCTTAATCCCGTTTTGACAGTCAGCTATACTAGGTTGATTGGGTTAACCCTGTAAAATTTTTAGCCTTTTATTACTATACATGGTCAACTAGGTCAAGCATGTACTATTTTAAGATATTTTCACTTGATAGTTGTGTTAGCCCTTTAGTTAACCTAACTCGAGACCTAGTGAATAATTGACCAAAAATGTATAGGGTTGATTGGGTCAACCACATACATCTAACATATTCATAAGGATTTAGGGTGATATCTACCTATAAATACAAGATCATTTTATCATTATTTAAATATGCAATCAAAATTTATTATTCACTTGTGCTTCTTTATAATCTATTCTTCTACTATTATATTTAAGGATTCTTAACTTAAGGTTTTTACATGGAGAACATAGTCTTATGTATAAGTCTTGGATGCATTTCTTAGTGATCCTTACAAACCACAATAACCTCTTATAAAGCCCCTTTGGTTGAGAAAGAGATTGTGCCTTGATGGATTCACATTTACGTAAGTATATTCTATCTTTGTTATCCTCTCTTTAGTAGATAAAAGTAGCATAAGTATTGGATTGAATAATATCACTCTTCATATTCCATGTATTAGGGGCTTACTCATACTTAGCTTAATTGAGATTCTCTTATACATGTTTTTCTTTACTAACCCCTCGTATTATGCCACAAGCTTTGGTGAGCACTAGATTAGATTTACTTTCTTATTTATTAGATATAAGTGAAATGTTAAACCTAGGACCCACTTAGGGTTATTATGTGATTGTGTTAGTTTGAAGGCTTTGGAATCCTCCTTACCATAGTGTATTCTGATAAGTGATCCCCTAATTAGGCCTAGTGGATCCCCATCTTGGTCATGCTCCCTCTTAACAAATGTATTCCCAATTATAAGTGTAGGCATGATATATTATATTTGATCCAAGATTGATTTATATATATGATGAATTTATAATTTCATGCATTTTGGTGAATCTGATGTGAATCATATCCCATCACTAGTTAGATTGTCTTCATATTTCCACTTTTTGCTTAGTATTTTATTCACTTTGGCTTCAACTTCATTATACATTCTGGTAAAATTGACATAAATTTAAACCTTTCAAGATTTAATTCATTTATTTCATTATGTTATCATTTTATTTTTCATATATTTATAGTACTGAGTCAACCCTATCAACATAGTATTCTTTTTTGCCCCATAGATACAAAAATAGGTCAACCCAGTTGAATCTATATCTTTTCCTGCTTACTTCATGTCCAAGATATAGAATTAGGTTAACCCAGTCGACCCTATTGATGATGAAAATTTTACCATCAATGAATCAACCCTTTTGCATATCATGAAGGTCAAGGTGGAATTGTACCAGTCTAATTGTGGGGTTTTAAAGGTTCAACTATGATCCTAAGGATGCAATTTTTTTTATAAGTTCTAAGAAATAATCAATATGTTATCAAATGTAACATATTCCATTATAACAATCACAAAGCCACTTTATCAAATCATGAATCCGTTTAGATAAGAATGTGTAATCTATCCTATTTGACAAAGAAGACCTATGAATTAGATAATCTCTTAAGGAAAGAAATCTAATTCAATACAATAATATTTTTGAAGTAATATCTTACCTCTGTTATAATATTTCCAAGTAATTCCAAAAGATAAACCAAAAATTTAAAGTAAATGGATTTGAGAAAAGAAAAAAAAAGAAAATGATCAAATAGAAAGAAACAACAAACAACAAACAACTAATTTAAGAAAAGATAACAAAATACTTAAATTGAAAGATCTAATGACTAAAAAAAGAGATAACGATTAACCAAAAGACAAGCTAAGATCTAAAAACTAAGAACTAATAAGCTAATAAAACTAAAGACTTTTAAGATAAAGAAACAAGATAAATAAATAATCTAAGTCTAAAACTAAAACTAAATTATAAACTATTAAAATACTTAGTCCAAACCTATCTACGTCTAATTTTTAATCTAAAATAAAATTATAATCTGAAAATAAATCTATATATAAACTAAATTAAGATTCACCTATAAAGCAACTAACAAATAAATCTAATAAAGAACTTTGAAACTATATCTAAATTATAATAAACAAACTAATCAAAGAAAAAGATCTATTTAAACTAATATAATATAAAGAAAATAAACAAAGTAAAATAATTTAAGAACTAACCAAAGAGAACAGAAATAAGATAGTAAACTAAAAACAAATAAAAGATAAAGTTATAAACTAAGATACAAAAATAGAAGCTAGATGAAAGATAAACCATATTAAATAAGAAATATTATAAAATATAATAAAGTTTGTGAGTCTTAAAAAAGAGTTGTCTTAGTAAAGAAGATATATTTTATTAAGAAAACCAACATTCTTCTTTACAATAACTTGAAATACAACTTTTAGAATTGAAATAGATCAATGAAATGTCATAAAATAGTGAAGTGTTCATCATTATTTAGGTTGAACACTTAGAATACGTGCATATGACTACAAATAGAAATCATCAAAAGATGTTAAACTTGGTAAACTTCAGATAATCTATCATAAATAATAATAAAACTAGATATACCTATGTTTCCTAAGCAATTAATCAACCGTTAGATAAAGTACTATTGGGTCTATCTGCAAAAGTCATGCAGTCTTAGAGAAGTTGCATAGAAAGAAGAGAGATGAATGATTGAATTCAAAAATATATGAGTCTTCAATACCTGTGTTGTTCTTCCTTCAAATGAAAATCCTTGATCTCTTATTATGCCTTAAATTTTGTTTGAAAGAAGTTACAACTAACCTTTAGTTAGTTATTAGTTTAATTTAACTAATTAACTTTAAAAATTCAATTAATTACAAATAGTTATTAGTTAAGGATAGATTTAATTAAGACTAAAAAAGTGTTAATAGATCAATTATTTTATTATAGACTGGGTACTAATCTTAATGGGTGGAGACCCTCATCAATTAATAATAAATAGAATACATGTATCAATCACTAAATATATATATATATATATATATATGTCAAAAATTTAGTCTATTATACTTTCCAAAATTATCAAAATATAAAAGTTTATGCATTAAAACTACAAGTCAAAATATCAAGTCTAAAAGTAAACTGCCTACCAACTAGGTCAACTAAAAAATAAAAGTCTATCTAGATGACATCTAGTAATCATCAAAATCTAGAATTAATTTAATAATAGGCTTCCCATTCTCATTAACACCTTCATTATATTCCATTTCAATTATGGGAAGTTACACCAACTTCATTCCAAAATCACTTGTATTGTCATCACTTTCTATATTGATTCTCTTAAGCACTCAAACCTCAACTGATGAATCCATATCATTTTAATTGAATGATATTTTATCTAAAGTGGAAGGAGGAATCTCAATCATATTTTTTCTGCTTGTTGAAATGAGTTTCTCTAAACTCAATTTCCTGCATCTTGTGATGGGCTCACTATGAGAAGATTCCAAAACTAACCTCTTACATCCCAAAATAAGCTCTCTCTGAGGAGATGAAGGCTCATTTGAAATTGAGGGAATGGCAAGATTGACAATTTTTTTAGCATGAGCTATTTCAATCTCAAGTTGAGAATCTTGATTAATAGGAAGAGGTTCAACAACATGCTCAACTATGTTAAGATTGGGAAGTTGAATTGGTAAATAATGTAAGTTATTTTACAAATGATGTGATGTGCTACTATGTGAAAGTGTCCTGGCACCAAACCTATGCCCATAAAATCCCTTGTTTCCTCTATTACCTCTATTACTGGCTAGATTAAAAGGTAGATTATTGAGGATATTCTAAAATTTAGTGTTTGTTGCATCAAAATGAATAGACATCAAAATGAATAGACATTCTAGCACCACTATTAAACCTAAGGCTAAACCTTCTAGCCCTAAATATACCTCTCTAATTTTCTTTGATTAGAAATTTGATGATTAACATTACTAAAAGAATTATGCCCCCAACCTCTGTCATCATTGATCTTACTTGACCAAGTTTTATCCCATCCAAACATTTTAATAACAATCTAAAATATATTAAAAAAAATTGATGTCTGAAGAATCAACATATATCTATTCAAGATGAAACAGAACTGAACTCTTAAAAACATTATCATATCTTTACCAATTTTTGAACTAATTATACATCAAGTGTATCCATCATTATTATCAAATCCATGAATTTCATTAGAAAAGACAAAATTAAAATGTTTTAACTGTATATTTAAAACCATTTGAGTCTTCAAATAAAATTATAATATCATAATTTTATTTCAAAATATTCTGATATATCTCCTTGAAGTTTTGATCTTTGTCAAATCAATTATATATTGAATCAATCCAAGAATTGAAATTACATGATTCCAACCAAATATTTTCCAAAATATAATCACCTAATTATATTTTGAAATATAAATTAATTTCTCAAAATATAATCTTCATCAAAATTTCAACTGAGAAACAACTGAGTTCATAAAGAGACTATCACTTCAATATCTAATTTTAAAATAAAACCCAAAACTTCAATATTGAGATGTAGATTCAATAGAAACTTCATTTTTATCTAACCTCTTAAAACCAATATTTTTAAAATAAAAAAATAGATTATAATTTATGATTTTGAGATCATCATACTTATATATTTGAAAACTCCCTGATATAACCTTAGATACTATGGTCGACCATATTTTCTCAAATTATTTTCTATATATAATCTTCTCATAATCTTTTTAAACAAAAAAGTAAAAGTTTCTTCTATAGAAAACCAAAGTTCTTGGTCCTCAAAAACAACCAAAACTTCATGAAACCAAAATATTTTAAACCCTTCAAGGATAATCACAGAAAACAAGACAAATAACTTATACATGAATAACCAGAGCAAAAAATAGTTCGTGTTATATCAAAACCTTGGCACTTCTCAACTTCATAATATGCATTCACCATAGTTCTTTGAATATTAAAAGTATACACAAAATGTGAACAAAGTTTATCCATAAAACTGAGATCTCAACAAAACCTTTAACCATAGAGGTTTTAAAATACCCATTTCTAAATATCTTTGATAGAAAATCAATATTATACATATTAAAAAAAGTGAAGCCTCAAATATTCAAGAGAAAATTGTCCACAATCCTCAAAATTAGGGTTGAGGACAAACATTCAAAACCCTCAACACATTCACAAAAAGATAAGCTCTAAAATATCTAAGCAATCATCATGCAGAGCTATATTTCAAAAACTCAAGATCTAAAGAAACTTCTAATTGTAACGGCATGTAATATTCTATTAACAAACTAAATTTTTTAACAAAACCCCTTTGATATTTTATGTATCTCAAATACATTATTGAATACATTTCTAGATGAGTTAATTACAAAAATTCAAAATGATATATATTTGAGAAATAAAACTTCAAATTATTCAAAGAACCATCTTAATAACCAATTCATCCATTATCTCCTTTATGGTAAGGATAAGTTAGACATGAACTTATTTGGATGCATGGAAGGGAGAACTAAACCACAAATTTCTTTGTTCCCATCATACATGAAAAATATATGCAGAATCGAAACCATTCCTTATCATATAAGTAGAATTATTCAAATGACAATGCAAACATCTCATAACTTATTAACATGTAGACAAATTTATAAAATCTTATCATACCAAAGCTCATCTTTTAACCATGAAATAAATCAAATTATTCAGAAATAACTCAAACCGTTGATAAATATTCATGCATACCAAAACTTATTTCTTTCGTGAAACTAAGAAGTGATTTCTTTCATGTAACTACAAGCTTCTCTAAATCACCATGAATATTTTCCAAATTTAGTCAAAAATGTATACATCATACTTGGTAATGCACCTTTGAAATATTTCTACCTGGAATCTTCAAAATCCTTTTTCTACAACTCCAAAATCCAACTATCCAAAGCACCGCTTCCATGAGAATTTTTCCAAAATGACCAATAACCAAGAAAAACAACCTACTTGTATTCACCACCCTATGTCGTAATTGACTCAACTAGGTGATAGTTTATTATTGGTTCACTTCAACCAAGGATGCACTTAGTGATCCTACTATGTTAGTTATTAGCATAATTAAAATTAGTAATGACTAACTCTTCATACTAAACCTTTACCGATTTCCACCATTCAAGGCAAACGTGCTTCACATTAAAATCTACCTTGTCACCAAATCTTACATCATGATATTTAAGCATCATATATGCTTCATATTAAATTCATATGCCAAATCAACATGCCATGATTGGTCATCAATGAATTTCCCACTTTATGATGTTAAACCAATCACCACATCATCATACCACATCAAAATGAAACACAATAACCATGTCATCCTCATACCTTGTGAGTCTTGTGTTTAAAAATAAGGACTTGAGTAATTACTAGAGCCTTTGAATAAAAATGACTTAGAATTAGGATACCAAAATAGGTCCTTAGTGTTAATAAACTTTAAACTTTAGAAAAATGATCTTAGACTATGCACTTTAAAAATATAAGTCTCAATATCATGAGAAAAGTGAATATTACCTTAGGCTTGATAATATTAGAACTTTGGATTCTTTGATAATTAGATCAAATCAACTAAAATACATCAATAATTTTTGATTTCCATTATATCAAAAAAAAAAATGATCTTTCAATTGGATCTATGTTTTACTAATGGTTTTTCAATAAAGAAATGCATTGATTTTTCAAATATATTATTTTCAAACTAAGATAATCATCTATATATTCTCATTATCTATTTCAAACCAAGAATCACATTATCCAATTATGCCAATAAAGATCAAAGGATCATCACAAACTATTGAAACTGTCAACACTAAAAATATGTTCCTAAAATTGTGATGATAATCCATACTAAAACCAATCGATATATTACATCAAATATATGTACTTCTAAATTTGAAACCATTCCAAACTAAAATGTTGCCTCATGACCTAATCAAAACTAAAAACAGATAACTAATTTCAAAAATCACAATGACAAATAAATATGCACATTTTATTCATTTATCCACTATGCTTTTCAAAAGCACTCAAAATATGAACATGAATTCATCAACCAATCATCATCAATTCATAATCAAAAATATGTATCTAGATATACTATTAAATGATCAAGTCCTCAACATGGTTTTAAACTTCATGACAAATTCATCTTTATGAAAGAAATTATTAATTTTGGAAAAAATTGAGGGGGTTGTGAAAAATTGGCATAACAGACCCTGTATTCTTGTTTCATTAATTTCTAAACCTTATTTTCTATAATAGGTCAACCGAGTCAACCTTGTATAATTTTTAGACCCTATTTTCTCTACTAGGTTGACCCACTTGAACCTCTACTATTTTCTTCTTTCTCTATTTACCGATCTGGTTCTTTGTTTCTCCTTCTTATCATTTTTTTCATTTTCCTCAAGCATCATGTCCCCTATCAGAATCTTCATGGATAATTTGAATCCATTTATACACTATATGGGTTTATTTTTTCTTCTTATCTTTTTCTATATTTTATTCCTCTTTTCATCTTATGGGGCATTTTTTGATACCCATCCACACATTTATCTAGCATTTGGGGCATCTTGGAATGCCCACCCACCTATCTTTTTAGACTCTAGGGAATCTTACGATTCCCATCCCTACATCCACTTGCCCTTTAGGGCATCTTGCAATTACCATTCTTATTCTACATGGTATGATACCAAACTATTTCAACTCCAAGAAACCTTTCAAAACACAAGATTTTTTATCACATGCTCATCATTGATTTTGATGATAATGTAAGATTATTTCCTTTTTTTAATGCTTTCTATCCACATCTATCTAACACCTTTTACAGGTTACTTATATGGGTCTCTCCCTCTATAGCAGTTATATCTTATTACAAACCTTTAGTCCTTCCTTTTTGGCATTTTGGTTTCCCCTTTCTCTCATTAGTTGCATTACAAAACCATGGATAAGACCCATTCTTCCTCATGATGTACCATAGTCTTATTGATTTTCATAATCTCTTTTTACACACCTTTTTGCATCCCTTGTGGGTTTCTCTTTTATCAAGTTGTAATGTAAGACCGTGGATAGGACCTAGCCCTCCTCATAAATTAACCATCTTTTCATTCTTTTTCTAGAATAAATTTTGCAATGGTTATTATTTTTTGATCCTTGTTTTCAAATTTAAATTTTGATTCTTTTGATAGATGGAATTTGCACAACAATCTATGTTAGTATGTTTTCCTCTATTTACCTCATTATTATGATAATAAATCACACTTTATTGTCATTGAATCTCCTTTTCACCCTTTGTCACATTTTTTATGATTTGAAGTAATTAAAATTGTTATATGTGTCATCCATTTTGATTTCTATTTAGTTCACTCCATATTGGATAACACAACATCAAAGTCAAGATATCAATTTTATTTTACCTAGATATATGAGACTTTTAGACCCCATGCTCTTTGAAGTTTCTCTCTCTTAGAAACCAAGTCCCAAGTATTCAAATGAAAGTCATATTTTGAACCCATGTTTGGTTTTCCAAATCCATATGGAGGAGGAATAGAAAAATCCATCAAGACAGTGAAAATCCAAATCATTTGATACAAAAGTCATTGATATCTAAAAATTAACATATAAATCTTAAAAGTCAAATCCCACCAAAATATGTGATTACAAGCACATCTCCTATCTCTAGTTGAATCTCAAACTCCAAAAATGGACTCACATAAAGTTGAGGTCCATTGGGGTGTGGTAAACTAGTAGATTGGAATAAGATAATTTTAAAAACTCTACGATGATACTTACTTTATCATGTAAGTACCCAATCTTCACAATAGACCAATGAATCTGTAACGGGTCTTAAGGAATGAGGAATATGTTATGGTAAGGTAGGTCCATTATAATTTTCATGCATATAGCCTTCATGGGATGATATATATATATATATATATATATATATATATATATATATATATATATATATATATATATATATATATATATATATATATATATATATATATTTGTTGACCTAAGACTTGTGTAGCTAAGAGAAGTTATTCAGAGTCCTTAAGGTTACTCTTGTTTTAACATACCTAATTTGAATGTCTTGAATTTGATTAAGAGTTCCTCTACCTTGGTTTTTCATTTCATTCTCCCCTCCACCCATTTCATTTCCCCCCTTGAAATTAAATTGTGATTATAAATCTATTTTCCTTTTTCTTTACATCTTAAAAACATGATAGCACTACTTTGTTTTAGTTGTATCTATCCTTAGAATGAAACAACATGTTTGAACAACTACAGATTACTTTATTCACACCATAAAACTACATTCCTAGACTTATTTTTCTTCCTTTTACCATTTTTTTATTGTAATACTATCCTATTTTTATGGGTACCTGAGTCCATACCATTTTCCATTGTTAAGTGAGGTTGGTTTGTTACTTCTCACTCATCAATGTTGTTTTCCCTTTTTATGCACCCTTTTCCATTGTTGAGTGAGATAAGGATTGTTACTTCTCACTCATCAATGTTGTTTTATCATTTTGTTTCTGATTTTACTTTTGATCTTTGATTACCATCCTTTTTGACATGTATCCTTGGTTTGACTCGGTGAGTTTGCCTTTCATAAGGTTTACTTGTTTGAGTTTTTCAGTCTTTAATAGGCTTGACTTTTTGATTGCCTAATTTACTCTTGATTTTGACTTGGTCATTTGGTCTAACATAACACTTGTCACCCTAGCTTACCAAATTTATAAATACATCCCATCTTTATAGCACCAGTTATCTTGGTTTCCCTGTATTTGTTTGTTTTTGCTCTTTAGTTTTGTATTATTGGATTTGTCAAAAGCATTCTATGTACCCTACATAATCAAAACTAACAACACATCAGACAACCATCCAAAAATAAAGGTAAGTCAAGATATGTATCACATTTACTTTTTAGTTATTTCCCTTTTATTCATTTACTTTCAGTTATTTTATAATTTAAAATACTACAACTTTTTTCATCATCAACATTATGTGTTCTTGTGTTATTTCTCAAAGCACCATCCCCTATTTCACCTTAGTGACACATGATGAGATTTGAGTGGGGAATATGTATACATAATATTTTTAAATTTTATCAAATATTGACACTTCACATCTTATAAGAACCCATCAAAACTAAATCTATCTAAGTGCACACCCTAAAGGGTGCACTAGGAAAGGGGTGGTCAAACCTTTGGTTCTTCGTAGGATTATTATCTTTTATTTCCACTTATTACCAATCCAAATAGTCTCTAAAATCAATCCCTAAGCTATTATTCCTACCTTACACAATTCTCTAGTCTTTTTCCTCTTTTCATCCCTCCTTTCCTCACCTTAATCCCCTTTTGATAGTCAGTTGTACTAGGTCAACTTAGTCGACCCTGTATAGTTTTTAACCTTTGATTACTATACAAGGAGTACACTTTTTAAGAAATTCTATGGCATAATTTTTTAGAGTGGGCCAAAAGTATCCCATACGTAAGCATTTGTAAGCTATACCATGTTTACTATATTGACCAATGTAAATGCCCCCATGTGCTAATTCAATAAGAGGAATAACCTCATCTTGCATAACATAGTAGATCAAGGTACCTTCAACATTATGATAATATATGATATTATCTCAAAATACATACTTAAAATCTTGCTTGTGAATATGAGTCTTTTCATGAAAATCGAGGTTGGGATGATAATTTTGGTGTTTTAGAAATTGAATGATGTATTTGTACCATGGGATTTATCGAATGGTGATGGCATCAATGTGGTACATAAGTGAATCTTGTGGTTGAATAAAATATGGATATTTTATTATTTGGATGAGAAAAGTGGGATTAGTAAGAAATTGGTGCAGATGAAAAAAAGATGTTGAAGAAGTGAGGGAATCAACAATAGAATTTTGATCACGAGGGATAGGATTGATGGTGAAAGAAACAAAACATTTGGCAAGAGTAGTTTAAATTTGATGATAATAAATGAGATTATCACTTTTGCATTGGTCATCACCATTATCTTGGTGGAAATGAGCTAGGAATCATCTAAAGTATGTGAGTATTATATATCTAAATCAAGGGCAGGTCTCATGCCTAAGATTCAAGATTTGTATTCTACCATATTGTTAGTTACATCAAATGTTAATAAAAAAGATAAAGGGATGATTTTTACAAGAGAGATTGTAAGAATACAACCTATCGCAATTCCTTGAAGGCATTTCACACCATCAAAATGAAGGGTCCAAGTATTCTCATATAAATCAATATTAATTTCAAGAAGTTCTTTGATAACTACTTTTGGTTTAGTAGTATTAGGGAGGATAATAGTTTCATCAAGATTATTTTCTTCAAGATCAATAGTGAAGTTATTGAAGTAATCTTTAAGGAATATAGCTTAGTTAAGAAATTCAATATATATAATATTATCATCTGGAAGACTATCTTGAAGGTGGTTGATAATGGGTACATGAGCTATGACAAGTTGATCATCAATGATTTATCCTTTGATAACTTTTTGAGTAATAATTCAAGGATCAAATTCCATGAGAAGGACCATCCACTTTCCAATTATATTTTTAGGAAGAAATACTTTGGAGAAAAAGTGATGAAATGGATATAAATGGATAATAACATAAGTGTTCTAGTAAAGCATATAATGTCAAAGTTTTTTAGCTACAAAATATATGGTGAGGCAATCATGTTCAAATTTTGTGTAACGTTTCTCATATTCTCTTCTAGTATCTTCTTATTGGGCAAGCATTGCCCCAACTAATATGGGTGTGGAAGAGGTGTAAAAGATCAAAAGTCGATCATTTTAATGGGGATGAAGATTAGGTGGGTGAAGCAATGATTATTTCATATTATCAAATGCTTTTTTATAGGGATTTATCCATTCTAGAGCATTACCTTTATTAAGAAGAGTATTGATGGAGTTGATATGATAAGCCATTTTGGGGATGAATCATCTAATTACCCCAACTTTATAGAGATAAGAGTGAATGTCTAGAATGGATTGAGGGATGGGCATGTTGATGATAACATGAATCTTGGTAAGGTCAACATCGATACCATAGAGAGAAACTAAGAATCCTAACATTTTTTTAGATGTGACACTAAACACACATTAATAAGGATTTAGTCTAACTTTTTATTTACGAAGGTGATCAAAGATGATGATAAAATCAAAAAGATGAGTCTTGTGACATTTAGATTTAGTAATGAGGTCATTTACATAGGTTTATACAATTTTGTGAATAAGATCATGAAAGATATGAGTAATTTCTCATTGATATTATCTCTAACATTTTTTATTCTAAAGGGAATTTTAACATAGCAATAGGTTCCCCATTATGTGGTGAAAGTTGTCTTATGTTTATCTTTGGGGGCAATGTGAATTTGGTTATATCTCAAGAAACCATCCATAAGAGACAACATTTCATAACCAGCTTTGGAATTGACAATGACATCTTTTGAAGGTAGAGGGAAATTGTCCTTGGGACAAGAAAGAATAAGATTATGGAAGTCAATGCAAATACGAATAACCATAGTGACCTTTTTTATGAATAGGGACTATGAGAAACCCATTTAGAATAGTCCATTAGTTTTATAAACTTAGCATCAAGAAGTTTTATAATTTCTTTGTGACATAAGGTGGAAACCTCAGGTGGAAATTTTTATTGCTTTTGGGGTTTGGAATAAAAATAAGTAATGATATTGTGCAACAAAATGCTAAGATCAATACCAAGAATGTCCTCATAAGACCATGTGAATATATCATGATATTTATCAAAAAATAAGCTAAAGTTATCATGTTTAGTGGGTGTGAGTTTGTGAAAACTATAATAGGTCGAGGACATGATGGAGTACCATATTCAATATAAGTAGTTTCTTAGATAAGCATAACATTGCCATCTTAGAAGTGATATGGCATATTTGGTAAAGAAGAAATTGGATTAGCTTTATGGTTGATGATATCGATGAAGTTATTGAAACAAGGGGATTTATTTTTAAAATTCCCAAGTTTGTGATGTTGTCAAGGAAATTGAAGTCCTTAGGCATGAATTAATTCAAGGATAGTTTCATTTCTAGGAAAAGTGGGAAGAGGTACATAATACTCAACATCTACTTCAAGATCAAGAATTTTATTACCATGGTAATAATATTTAGAATGTATTTGATGAATAGTTATGGCCTTGGCATCTAATGTGTTTTTGGGAGTAGAAAGAGTAGATTGGTTGGATGAGATTAGTTTATTGTTAGATTTTATGATAGGGGAAGAATCAGATGTAATGATGGGATCTATAGCTGGTAGAAAAGATGCAAGATTTTCCTAAGGTTTAGAAGCTAGGATTTGTTCTACTACCCAAGGAGTATCAAGAAGAGGAGTATTATCAAGAAGTACATGACCTTTAGGAACTAATTAAAAATATGTGGAAATGGTGTGAGCATCATAGTTAAAACCATGTATTTGAGCTAATTTTTTTTGATAATGTTAAACATTCAAGTCTTAAGATTGAGCTTGGGCCTTGATGTATTTATCATCATAGGTTGGAGAAATGGTACATGCTTGAGATTTAGGGGGAGTTTCAAAAGATGAAATTCATAAGTTACTAAAATTTCATGGAGACATGATTAGAGGATCTTTAAATAATTTGGCACTCTCTAATAATTATAGGTGAAGCCATCTTCTAGGTAAGAAGGTTCTTGGGCATTACATGGAGGGGGGAAATTGGTGATCTCATTAATGAGAGAAATAGTATGATCATGATGTAATCAAGAGGGAGGAATCCACTCTAAGATGTAAGGAGGTATCTTAGTAGTGTTGTATGTTTTAAGTCAGTATGTTCATCATCTTTTGAATCAGCTAGAGTGACCTGTAAGTCTACATTGATGTTAATGAATTTAGGTAAGGGATCACTATTGATGGTAGGGATGGTAGGAATGTGATATTGAGATTTTAGATTAGGAAGTTGAATACCCCAAGGGTTAGATGAGCCTCATGCTTATACCATTTTTTGTTATGTAGGAATTTGATGTGTTGGCTACCATAAGAGGTGATGGCCCTTATTCTATGATTCCAAGGGTGAACAAGGAGTATGTCATAAGATAAGGGCAAATCAAGGACCATAAGTTTAGTTTGAATGGTCTTGGGATGAATTGTTAGAGGAAGCCAAATACAACCAAGTGGATTTTGATTAGTTTTATCAAATCCATGATAGGTAAGGTAGGTTTACTTAAGATGATCCTTATTATAGCTAATTTGTTAGTTAAGCCATAAAGTTGTCACATTAATACTAGATCCTTCTTCAGCCAAAACTTTATGATTAAGGGTAGTATTAAGGATATTTTAATGAATAGTGGTGGATCATCAATGTGAAAATAGATTTCATCATTAATCATGTCTTCTTTAATAAATTCAATAGAAGGCTTGGAAGAAAGATAAATGGATTCAATGGTATGCATGTTAGTAGGTTGAGGCTCAATAGAGGGTGGCTCTTCGTTTATAGAAGATGGATCTTTAATTTCTTGTAATTTTTACATGAGGAATTTTTGATGATAAGGGGAAGTACAAACTAACTCCATAAGTGGAAACTTGCAAGGCATGGAGTTAAGTTCTTCGAGAAAGTGCCAATGGCATTTAGAAGAAGAACTAGTATGAAATTTAGAAGGCAAGGTAGATTTTAAAGGAATGGAAGTTATTAGGGGATTAGAAGAAAGAGGTAGTTCCTCATGGGATTCTGAGTCTGAATGAGTGGTTGTAGTATCTTTGAGTAATTCTTCCTCCAAAGATGGTTTAATAGGTTTTGTGACTGGATCTTTGTGAGCTGGTTTGTGATGATAATTGACCTTAGCTACATTAACATATTGATAATTTTTGTAATATTGGTTATAGTCAACATCAATATCACAAACATCCTTGGTATTTTGTAGATGACTCCATGTGGAATAATACTTTAGGTTATTGGAAGAAGCAATGGGAACTTGTTATTTTTTAGAAATGGTGTTGTATTCTTAAGGATAGAGTTAAATCATGGATTTGTGATTGAAATAATCACCAAGAATGTAAGAGACAGAAAATTTACTAAGCCCTCAACAAGTTTCATGGTAATTCCCAATGTTGGTGTGGAACTAACATAATTAATTAGGATCATACCACTTAGGAAGATTTTTAGGATAAGTAAAGGGTTTAGAGGGCAGTAAGAATTATTTCATTTGTTGCACAGTGAGTGGTATTTTAGAAGATAGGGGAGTGTTGGCTTTGACAATTCTTGATTTGGTTTGAGGAGTATTTCTAGTGATGGAATTAGTAGAATTTTGAAAAGATCCTTTAAGAAATTTGGTATTAGGTTTGAATTTATTCATGAGTAAGTCTTGACATTTAGCTTGGTCAAGATCTTTGTTAAGCATTTGAGGAGAAAAAATTCAAACCTTATATTGAAGTGGAGGAGTTAAAGTAGTTATAAAGAGTTTTAAAAAAATCATTCGTAATGTTATGTTTGGTCTTATGGGTCAGATATTTCCATCATTTGGTAAATTCATGAGTTGATTCGGTGGGAGATTCCTTAGCATTGATGAAATGGCCAAGGAAATTTTTAGCAAGGTCATTATGTTGAAACTCTTTAACTAGAGGATTGACTAAATCCTCAAGTTGAAAATGGAATGTTGGGGAAGTTTGTTTTACAATTCCAATACATTACAAGTAAAATTTTTAACTAGAATTTTAGTTTTGGTAAAAGTATTAGTTGGATCCACTCTTTATAAATATTTCCAACTACATTAAAAAAGGATGCAGGGTATTTAGTTCCATCATACTTGATAGTTGGAGATATATTCCCAATATAAATGGAGATGATGAAAGGAGATAAAGGATCATTTTGGATATTTTGAAGCATTTTATTATTCATGATACATTGATAACATTTCCTAAGGCATCTCTAAGAGGTGGAGGAATAAAATTGGTACTGGTTTGAGGATTGAGAACTAGAGGTTGATTAGCCATAGTGATCAAATGACATTTTAATTTCATCATTTGAGAGGTATTAGAAGTTTTAATTATGTTCATTTGTTTTATGACTTGTTCAATAAGTTGAGTCATATCAATTGGTGGTTGGTGTTTGTAGGAGAACTCCTCAAATTGGTATTAGGGGGAAGACTATTGGAAGGTGTCTTAATATTGGGATTGCTAGATAGAATTGTGTGAATTGCTCCCACATTATGTTGAAAAGCTTGAAGATGAGAATTGTCTTGATATGTTCAAAAAATATCAGATCCACCTACTTTGTCTTGAGGTGTGATTTAAACCATGTTACTGTAGACACCAAAATTGTGTCTACTCCTGTGTTGACCCCCCCTTGGTCCCCTTGGTCCACTTCTAAACATTTCTAACCCACACACTTATTAATTTAATATAAATTACCTATTTTAAATTAATAACATCACCCTTGACACATCACTCATGACACCTCACCTTGCCCTTGGATACCCCCATTTATCACCTATGATAAATCATAATGACCCAAGACCTATATCAACTCTCCCACTAATCCCCACGCTTATTAAATCTGCCTTGGGACCATTTTTCAATGGCAGCTGAACTTGGTAGATGGAGGAATGGGCAAAAGGCTAAAAATAGCCTTTTTTCATTCTTCTATCCACCAACATTGGTTACTAGTCAATTGACACCAGTGGGATTGCTGATGTCAGTTGCTTAAAGTAGGCTCAAAGGCAAATTCTCGAGGCCCAAATGCACCCAGAACATGAATCCTCTTGCTCTGAATCCAACTTCTCTTGCTCCTTGACTCTTTGCACATCAAAGGCAGGCTTTGGGATGAGACATAAACATTATATCATCACTCTCTAGGCTACAGGCACTCTACAGAATTCACTCCACACCAGATTGAAGGCTGTACAAGATTTCCTACATCAGCCGCATCAGGGACAAGCATCCTACACATTTGGTTCTTCAACAAGCAAGAGCTAAGTATTCTTCTTCTATTTCATTTTAGTACTTTAAAAGGCATTGGTAATCAGTCAATTTGCTATATCTGAGTACTATTGAGACAGTCCAGATTTCTTCTTGGAGAGGCTAAAAAGCCTTTCCTTTATCTTGACCCATTTTGACAACCTGTCCCCCACCTTTGTCCTTCTTAAGACTCTGTCCACTGCCCTGCACCCCTGCACAACCCTTTTGAATCTCCCAAATCATTCTGTCAACCACAGACATTCCCTGAGACCTGTCCAAAACCTGTCTAAGGCCATTGCCCTGATCGACCTTGACCATTTCCTATACCAATGTTGGCAGACTAACTGACATCGTTAACATTGACCAACTGATGCTGGCATAACTACCGATGTCAGCAACTGTGATAGACTGAAAATAGAATACAAGTATGCATTATCTCTATTTCTTTTATTTATTCTTTCACCATTTCTTTTTCTAGCAACATTCTTTTTATCAACAAGTGGACTATCATCCCTCAAGGAAGTCTCTACACTTCTGGGACCGAGCTTTGCTTGGCAGTCCACCATATATCTATCTAACATTTTCTTTGTTTATGTCTTTCTTATCTACAGGTGTCATCCTCCATAGCCAAAGGGGAGCTCCTTCAATCATCTGGATACGATGCGTAAACTTCATTCAGGTATCATCTAACCCCTGACCATTATCTTTAGTTTCTTATTCCTTCTAAATGTGAAAAGCAAAAATTGAGTAGAAACATTCTGGCATGCCTAGTGGGACCCTGGAGTTTTCCTTGGGTTCATTTCTTTTTCTTCTAAAGTCAAACTTTCATATAGGTGCATTAGGAAATTTTCTCTCCTTGTATCCTTCTTTCTTTCTCTTTCGAAAAGACACCATTAGCACAAGTTGAAAAGAACTTTTTCTTCTTGTCACTTCTTTGCATCTTAGAGTAGTGAAATTCATGCTCTTAACCTTTTCCTCACTTGTTTGCATTTGAACAAAACATTCCAATTTGGGTTAAAAATCTATTGCATTTCATTCCTGCTTGAATGCATTTTTAGCTCATCTAGTAATTAAAAATGCATTATGAATAAAGCTTAGTGCACTTATGTTACACAACCTGACCACATTCACAATCAAACATCTAAACATACCTGAGACAAGGCCCGACTATGATTTCATCACCTAGAAGATACCTAATTCTACCTAGTAATCCTACTTGGACTTCACTACCAAGGGGAGAACCCACTCTGTTCTCTGGCAGAGTATAAACTCTAGGGGAAGTATATACTGGCTAAGCAACCCAGCTTGTCTCTGGGCTCATGAAGTGAGGGGAGCAAGCTCCTAGCACCAGGCCACGTACAGAACCTAATACAAATTTTGAGCACCAAAACTAGCCCAAAACCAACCTTAGACTGCTTCTTTTAGGACCCATTCTAAAAGCCCAACTTACCAAACACACTCTTCTAAGGCATAAGCCAATAAGACTCTAAAACTTATTCTTAGGAATTAACGTTTAGAGGCTGCTTGTCTTCATCTATTTTTCTACCTATATCTAATTTTTTGAGCTGGTGAGGTCGCATTCTGAGATCTAAAAACAACTTAGACTTTCTTCTTTCTTCCAAAAACTTTTAGTTTTTTGAGTTTATGGAAGTACATAGTAACCGACATCAATTTTTCCACCGACGTCAGCAACTTTCTTAACCGACATCGGTTATCTGACCAACATTGGCAATTACTTCACCGACATCAATTTTTCTACCGATGTTGGTCACTGTCAAATTTTTTCTTCTCAAAATAGCAAGCTAAAAACCTAACCTTTTTGCTGTTAAAAACACATTCTGGTTTTCTGAGGCTGAAACATACAGTTTTTAGAACCTAAACCTATCTTGCCTTGGATGGTTTTGACACATAGTCAAACCAAAACACTTGTTGACCACGTGAGGCAACAACCACTCCTACCTTTGCCTTTTATATCAAGTCCTCTAATGGAGTATCATTCAGACACTGAGCGTACTCCAACCCCAACTCAACCCCATATTGTTCCCAAGGGGGACCAAGACTTTGAAAGGTTCCTTGACCTCAATGTCAAGGCCCTTCAGCACTATCTCGCAAGAAGTCAAATGCGAGACTCTTCAGGCAACCCAATTTATGGGATGCCAACTTCCTTAGTTGAAATGACAAATATATCAATGGCCTCTGTAACTCAACCCATGGTCACCTAGACCATTACCTCAACTAACAACCTGACCATGACCAATCTTCAAAGTCTGGCCTCTCCTTCTGTTTCTAGACCTACCTCCTTTGGGGTTTCTGTACCCCCTCAACCACAAACCATTCAACAAAGTTCTACACCATTCCAAAACTTAATTGTCTCCATCCCACCTACTCTTGCACCCATAAATACAAGAGTAACCACCTACCCTTCAACAAGTGTTGCCGCCACTCAACCACCTTTGGCAGCACCTAGTCAAGTTGTACCCTCTAGCTTTATGACACAACCACCCTTGACTTGAACATCAATCCCCATGACGAACTACCAATATGTTGCACTGATACAAACACAACCTAGTACATCATACACACCATCTAACACCTTCCAAATGTCTTACAACCTAAGGGGTGCCCCACCTGCAAATCCATCAACCGATCTAATCAAGATGTTGATGGATAAGTTGTCTAATCTTGAGACATCCATTTTGGGTTCAAGAAATGTTCTCTCATATGAATAGATCTGTAATGAACCTATTCATCCTTTAGTCCTGATCTGACCATATCCTAGTCAGTGGAAACTTCCCAAGTTTACTCGCTTCTAGAGTAAAGAGGACCCATAGCAACATCTACAAGAATTTAGACATGCTTGTTACCTTATAGCACATGATGATGCATTATTACTATGCACATTTCCCATGTCACTTTTTGGTGCTGCCCTTGATTGGTATAGTTCTATTACCAGTCACTCTATCTTTTCTTTCACTCAACTAGCCCAACTTTTCCTTGACCACTTTTCAATTAACATCACTAAAAAGGTTTCCATCACGGACCTATATTCTATCAGACAATTCGATGATGAATCCATAGCTGATTTTGTTGCTCGATGGAGAAGTTTAATCAACCAATTCTCATTTTCTTTACCTCAACCTGAGCTCATTGAACTCTTCTCTAGAGCTTGTGCCAAACACATATCATCTACTTTGCGGGTCCAAACATTCCGCACATTTGATGAAGCTTTCACCATGGCTAGGAAGCTTAAACTCTATGCTGTCAAAGAAAATAAAGTCAAATTGCATAGTAAAAATACTAACGCAAAATCAAATGACCCTTCATCCAAATCTTCTTCCTCTAATTCCAAATCCAAGGGATCAATAAATGCTGTGGTACTTATACCATCATCATCGACCACAACTAACCAATCTGAACCTTCCACATCTCAAAGTATTACATGATAATTCCAACAATGATACATACAACGTCAATATACTCCAATTGGAGAATCATGCACGTCTATGTTGGATAAACTAGTCAAACAAGGAGTCTTCAACCTCCCCCAAATTCAACCACCACCTCAATTCAACCCCTCAAAAGCCATCCCTACATGGTATAGGGAAAATGGCTTCTATAATTAGCACCGTGTCAAAGGCCATGACATAAACAACTACAAAACCTTCAAAAACATTGTCCAAGACATGATAGATAAAGGTGATCTTGTCTTGGATAACCCAAACACGCCACCTAACCAAAACATAGGCATCTTTAGACAACCTTTCCCTAACCATCCCCCTAGTCAAAATAACATTTAGACCATGGCCGATGACCCTCAAGAGCATAATATATGCACAGTCAACATGGTTTCACCTTCCATCCTTAACTAACCTCTTCCACAAACTGAAGAGGTTAGTCCACCTATTTGTCCACCACAGGTAGAAGATCTTTCTTCTCTTATTTGTCCACCACAGGTAGAAGAACCTTATTCTCCTATTTCTCCCCCATAGGTGGAAGAACCTTCTTCTCCTATTAGTTCTCCATCGACCTCTCTTATATTAGAGGACACTTTGACCATACCAACACCACTAGCCCCATGTTCATCCTTCCTACTACCAATGGAGGAATGTACCTTTCCAGCTCTTCAACCACAAGTAAAAGGTACAATCATCCCTGTCCTCTATCCTTTTGAGGAGTCACATTCTCCGATTCCTTCTCCACCAAGAGAATAACTTATCTCTTCAGCTACTTCAACCAAAGACAATCCAATGATGGCTCTCTCATGCCTTTAGCCCTAGATCATTACATCTAACACATTCTCACTCTCACAATCACCCACATCTTCTAAAAATCCCAAGCCTCATCTCACATCTTCCAAACCATTCTCTTGATTGGTAGAGAACGTAGGATTTCTCCATTTGAAGAACTTAAAACATGAGGCATTATGGGAGCGACTCAAAGCTCCTTCTCTTACACATCCAACTTCATCTTGTACTAACGACCCTCCTTCGACAAAATCTCCCAAAGTATCCAATAAGGACCAGGCTTCTACTTCCAAATCTTCAAAAGCTCAACCATGCTCATTTAAACCTAAACCCTCACAAACATCCTCCATACCAACACCAGTTAAATCCCTCGGTGTTCACCCCATATCTAACCTCACTCACCCACAAGTGAAGGTAGACTTGAACCTTACCTCACACAATAGCGGTCCTCAAACCAAACTACAAAAGGCTACTAAACCACATCAGAGAAGCCCTCCTCCACCATCATAATTGCCCTCCATTTTGGGCCCACATCCTTCTACCTTAACAGGAGTGCTTCCTACTCGAGCACCTAACAAAAACAAATTGCCTCCCTTACTACCTTTACCCATCAAAAATATACCTCCTCTAAAAAACTCAGCACCTCCCACAAAGAAAGTGTCATCTACACGAGTGGCCACACCACCAACCCAAAAGGTGGTACGAAAATCTCCCTCAACAACTCCCAAACAAAAGTCATCAACACCTAGTACATCAACAAGCATGGACCCATTAGTGGGTTCATATGCTTTGATACTACGCTGACTTCTGCAAACTTCTAACATCACTCTTCCACCTATCAAACCATTTCAACCTCTCAAACCAAAACGGTCCTGGTTTGATGACACTAAAATTTGCCAATATCATCGCACCCTTGGGCATGACACTGAGAATTGTTGTGCCCTTAAGGTTGTCATCTACCAATTCATGGAAAAAGACACCCTTCTTGTTGAGGATACTGTCAACAAATCTCCAACACCATCTAATGTCTCTCCAACCTCTTCATCTTCACCGGGGTCCCATCATCAGATTATGGTCCCTTTATCTCCTTCGTCCCCTTTATTCAAGATTAACACCATCAATGTGGCCACTAGGTCACAAACTTTAAAGGATAAAGCAAAGGAGAAGGCTGCTATTCCTTGGAGCTACCCATTTATCAAGCCTCCTCAACCACCCAAACCCAAGATTTCTATTTTGGGTACATCCCAACCAGCTTCTTCGAAGGCAATCTGTGATTCTATGGTGAAACAGCTTAACCAAACTCCCATGAAGATGAATTTATATGACCTCATTCAAAGCTCTCCACAACATCATCAAGCTTTAATCAAAGCTTTACAAAAAGTGTAGGTCCAACTCGAGGACCCCCAACCACTAGCTGCCTTAGTCCAATCATTACCTACCTTTGGCTCCATTACCTTTAGTGGTTCTAAAATTCCTACCTCTAATTTGGAAGATCAGGATGCTGCCCTTTTCACCACAGCCTACGTTGATCAAACTCACATTAAAAGGGTTATGATTGATGGGGGCACCAGCATCAATATCATTTCCACCCATGCCTTTGACCAATTAGCTCTCCTAAAGAATTGTGTGTTAAAAACTGATGTAATTCTTCATTATTTTAATGACTCCACCACCACTACCATTGGCACTGTCATCTGACATATTCATGTTGGCCCATGAACAATCCCAGAGCTCTTCTACATCATCGAGGGAGAGTTCCAATACATGTTATTGGGATGACCTTAGATCCATGCCATGGCCTGTATCCCTTCTACATTACATCGTTGTGTCAAATTTAAACATGACAGTCGAGTCCATGTCATTCCCACAGACCCCTCCCCTTTCAAGACATGCAACACAACTTATCGACCCAATGATGTTGTCATTTCTTTTAAGACATTGACCCAAACACCACCTCCACCTGCGGAAGCTTCAACAAGTATGCAAACGGTGGTTACACCTACACCACCTCCTCAAGTGACAACAAAAGACCCTATGGAAGATATCTTCCAACATCTTTCACTTGGGGAGTATTGTTTACTCACCTTGGATATGTTCTAGACTCCTCAAGAGTATGGACAACTTCATCACAATCCTAGCTATGACCATCATATCAGAATGGTCATCCCTTATGGTCTCCCAATCTTCAAATAAATCTCATCTATGGAGGGTTAGATCGAGCTCCCACTGAGGGGAATCCTCTTTCATCACCCCAACTATTGACATCTGACTTCTCTTTTCTTGGTAACCCAAACTTTGCTCATACCTATCTTTATAAATGTGCATGGAAAGGCTTTGGCTTTGGGCACTACGAACAAGGTTCCCACCAGCCCGTCGAACCACCAAATGACGAGGCTATAAAGAATGCCAAGAAGTGACATGGCCTGGGTTTTGAAGAACCTACTGAAACTTCTAAAAACCCTCACCCTGAACCTATCATAGAACAATCACCTCCTAACTCGCTTATTCCCCCATCTTCACCTATAGAGTCAGTGGTTTCCATCCCTCCTAATTTTTTTTCCATAAATGCCATTCACTTGGAACCCTTAACCTATCAACTAGATGGGGTATCCAGGTCTCTCCCTCTCATTAATCCAAACATGATAGATGATGAATCTGCTACCATCAACATTGTCCAATGCATAGATGATAACACCATTCTCACCTACATGGGTGCAGATGAATCTTTCATTCAATGATCACTTCCTTAAAAAACACAGGTTATGTTAAATGAATCAACCATTGACATTGACCTTCCATCTTCCAATGTTCCTCGCGTTTTAAAGATTGGTCAATCTTTGGACACCCAAGAACAAATTGACTATACCAAATTCCTTTCTGACCATAGCAAAGCCTTTGCTTGGACCTACAATGATATGCTTGGCATCGAACCTAACATCGTCCTTCATAACATCATCACAAACCTAGAGGCTAAGCCTGTCAGACAAAAGCTTCACAAAATGCATCCTCGCATTGCACTCCTTATCAAAGAGGAGTTTCAACATCTTCTCTCCATCTCCTTTATCCGACCCATTGATTATCTGCAATAGGTGTCAAATATTGTCCCTGTCACCAAAGCAATTGGGGGGATCTAAATCTGTACTGACTATCTTGACCTTAACCTGGCTTGCCCAAAAGATGATTTTCCTCTACCCAAAATCGACCAACTTGTTGATCTTATGGCCGGTCATGAGATGCTATCACTCATGGATGGGTTTTTAGGATACGATCAAATCTTGATCACACTAGAAGATCAACACAAGACCACCTTCATCACCCCATGGGGGAATTTTTGCTATAGGGTCATGCCTTTTGGCCTAAAAAATGCAGGCACCACATATCAATGCACCATGACCTACATCTTTCATGATCTCCTCCACAAAATCATGGAGGACTATGTGGATGACCTACTAGGCAAATCTAAGCTTCATCGTGAACATTTGACTATTCTCAAAATCATCTTCACTTGCCCCCTCCAATACAACATTCATCTCAATCCCAAGAAATGCATCTTTGGGGTTCTCTCTGGGAAGCTTTTGGGCTTCATCGTTTCTTTTCATGGCATTGAGATTGATCTCGCTAAGATTCAAGCTATACTCGAGATGCCACCACCTACCAATCTAAAGCAACTTCGCAGCCTACAAGGGAAGCTTCAATCTATTCATTGCTTCATCTCACAGCTTTTCGACCGATGCCAACCCTTTCACCACCTCCTCAAGAAGGACATCTCCTTTAATTGGGATAAGGAATGTCAAGAGGCTTTCAAGGCTCTTAAATGTTATCTTGTCTCTCCACCAGTCCTTATTCCATCTAAAGAAGGTCAACCCTTCTATCTTTACATCTCAGTAACAAATCATTCCTTAGGTGCCATGATTGCGCACCGAGACGAACAACATCGTGAGCAAGCGGTTTATTATATAAGCTGAATGCTCATTGACTATGAAACTCAGTATACTCATACCAAAAAACTTTGCTTGGCATTAGTCTTTGCCACTACCAAACTTCATCATTATCTTCTCAATCACAAAACTTATGTCATCACTCATACCGACCCTCTAAAATACATGCATTCTATGCCATACCAAAATCAACGTATGGCTCATTGGCTCGTGCTTCTTGCTGAGTTTGACTTGGAATTTATCCAACAAAAATCTATAAAGGGGCAAACAATTGTTGATCAACTAGCAGATGCCCCGCTACCTGACAACCAACCCTCTCACTACGAATTCCTTGATGAATCAATCGCCACACTTTCCACCAATGACATTTTCTATCAAATGACAATGTTCTTTAATGGGTGTAAATGTCAACATGGTGGGGGTGCAAGGGTCATTCTCATCCCACATGAGGGTGAGCCCATGCCCTTATCTTTCAAACTTGACTTTGAATGTACCAACAACATAGCTAAATATGAAGCCTTAATTTTGGGACTTCAAACCACCCTTTTCCTAGGCGTCAAGACCATCAACATCTTTGGCAACTCACAACTAGTCATCAATGAAAGTAATAGTTAATATATTTGTAAAAATGAAGTTTTGCAAAGGTACAAACACCATGTTGACACCCTACTAGAATCTTTCAACCATTACCTCTTGCAAACTATTCCTCGATCTATGAATAAGTTTGCTAACACCATGGCTTCTCTCACCTCATGCATTCCATCTTCATCATCTTCCTCAAGAATTTATGTTATGATACACCATTTGGCGTTACCTTCATATATCTCCACTAACATCAACCTTGTCAACACCATTGACTCGAGTCCACAAGATGTTTGGTATAAATAACTTGTGGACTACTTAACTTTTTCTACCATTCCTCCTGATCTCTCTAGTAATGCGCAATGGGATTTTATCAAAAACACGGCTTGATATACCATGCTAGGGGGTCTTCTCTACAAAATAGGATTCCATGGCCTCCTTCTTTGATGTCTAACCTCCACTGAAACATCTCATACCATCAAATAAGTCCATGACAAGATTTGTGGTAGATATTTCAGTGGTAACTCAGTTGCAAAGTGCATCCTTCACCTGGGCTATTATTGGCCCACTCTTCATCAAGACTGCAGTGATTATGTTTGGCATTAAATCAAATGCCAACAACACGCTAACTTACTTCACATCCCTAGCCATGCTCTACAAGTCACTAAGGATTTTTGGCCCTTTTCACAATGGGGCTTAGATCTAATCAACAAGATTAACCCTCATTCATCTCTCTGACATCAGTCCATTATCACCGCAACTAAATACTTTACTAAATGGGTGGAAGTTGTTCCCCTTGTCTCCACTAAAGTAGACAAAATCATCAACTTCATCAACCAACACATCATCTGTCATTTCGGTGTACCTCACAAAATCATCACCGATAATGGCAAGTCTTTTAAGAACAAAACTGTCTAAAAACTTTGTGACTCATTTGGCATCAAACTTAGCTTCTCCTCACCTTACTACCCATAAGCAAATGGGAAAGCTGAGGCTTCTAACAAAATCTTAACCAAAATCCTCATGAAGGTGGTCAATTGACACTGGAAGGGATTGGCACATTCACATTCCCTTCACTTTGTGGGCCTACCACACTAGCATTTGAACCCCTACAGGTGCTACACCTTTCTCTTTAGTGTATGGAATAGAGGCTGTCCTACCTCTCAAAGTAAAAATACCTTCTCTACGCATCTCTTTGCATGACATACTTTCTAACGATGACTTTCATCAAGATGGATTAGCTCAACTTGAGTTACTTGATGAATGTCACCTTGCTGCCCTCAACCATCTCCATATCTACCAAAATCGCATCAAACGTGCCTATAAAAAAATATTAGAGAATGAGATTTCAAAATCGGAGACCTCATCATAAAAGAAAACCAACATGTGACCAATATGGAAAGAAGTAAACGAGGCAAGTTTGTTCCTAGTTGGCTCAGACTTTATATCATAACGCACAAGTATGGATCAGGGACTTATTGTCTATCTTCTCTTGAAGGCCGGCCAGAACCTGAGCCCTTTAATGCCTTGCATCTGTGACCATTCTATTTTTAGTCAAGTACTCATTCACTTGACATTAAACTTGAGCTCGTCCCTTGAGCAAACCCCATCATCATCATTCCTATTCCTTTCAACCCTGTTTCCCTACAAGCATTATTTAACCCTTTTGTCAAGCATGCATGCTTTGTCCTAATAAGAGGGAAACCCTTAAACCTCTACAAGCTTATCCATAACTAAAATTTTAGTCCAAAAAATATATAACTGGGATGCCTATTCAAAGGTCATAAAAATATAAATGTAGACTGCTCCCTCGAAGGACAGCTGCATCATTGTTGTAAGTGATAGACTGATCCCTTGAAGGATAGCTATTCAAAGACATTAAAATATACAAAGTAGAATATAGACCACTCCCTCGAAGGATGTCTATTCCCAAATTTTTCTACAAACAACACTCTCTCAGAAGCTTCCTGCATTGATCAGCTTCATATATGACCAAAAAACAAAAAAAATCCCCACGTGGACTTCCTGCATCGATCAGTCTACCAAAAAAATAAATAAATAAAATAAAAATAAAAATTAAGTCATGGACTTGCCTATAGTCATTCTCAGGGTCACCTATAAAAGGGGCAAAGTTATCCTTGCTAAAAAGGGTTACACTATCCTGACATATCACATCATCAAACCTATTACCCTAACATACTCAAGGGATTTAGAGCTCACTTAATGTCAAGTGATTTGACTACTTCTCTAACCTAAGCCAATGGTCAAAAGACATAATGCATGAACGAGGATTTTGTTTGAAAAAACCCTATCTATGCTATCATTATGGTCCTTGTCAATGAAAGACCAACACGCCTTTCACTTCTTACATCTTCATCACATACAACCCAACCCAACCAAACCAATCCAAACCAAACCAAACCAATAATATGACATCATACATCATCATATACCATTCACACTAGTTTCTATGGAAAACAATACACATAAAAACTATCGACCAAACTCAATTTATGTCAAGCATAAACCATTACTTGCTGAAGCATAAAAAAATTTATTTCATTTTTAGCATACATCCATCACCAATATGGAAAATTGCTAGGGATGAAAAACCACATAATCAATGTTACAGAATACACCATCACATGAAAAAGGCTGTAACATCATCATACATTCATCATTTCAAGCATGTACCATCAAACATATGGGAAGTGCTCAACCCTAACCTGACCAAACCAGATTATCAACCATCTTTGACCCTTCCTCCCTTTTAGGGAGAACTACATTGGCCTGATGCCCTTCTAACAAGGGCTATGTAGGTAGCACTCAGTTGACATGGGGTCTTCTAAGGTTAGCTCGGCCATTCTTTCGTCCATCCATCTAACGGACTAACTATCTCTACCAACCCAAACTCATGACCAAACAATCAGCCCTGACACTGAATGAGTCACCTTAGATTTCTCATAGGGCACATTGGAGATCACATACATCTCCCCATCCACAACACCCACCACTTGAGATCATACCATGACTCAACTTGACTCAACCAATGACCTTAGAGATCGTGACTATCTCCTCAGACCATGACCACTTCTGAGACAACTTTGCCTTGGTTGTTTTTACATGTATGCTACCTCACGAATAGTTAGCAAATTATATGCAACCCACATTTTGACCCTCACATGTATTATTGGATCATGAGCAAGTTGATCCTCAATATTTGTGACATTTTCATGTTTTCCAAGAGCACTTCCTGAGCCCAGGATACTTGGAACATAATGACCATTAGAGCTATAGCTTTGATCATTTAACCCAATTAGCTATGACTAAATGCTGGGGACTGGTTACTTCAATTTTAACACTCCTCGACCTTTGACTGCAACAATTTGACCTACCTATCACGTGAACTGGTATATGCGCAAACACAACTATTGCAGCATTCACACTCAACCTTCACCATACCCATCCACTATCTGTCAAATCGGCACCCGATATCAGGTTACCTTCCCTCGACTCCTGCTTTGAGGGGGGATACCTCATCCCATACCTATCGTACCAACTCCTATTTTTGTCTTACAGTTCATCAAAACAAACAACAGGACAAAAATGACCTCATCCCATATCTGGGGAAACCTACTCTTGTTTTTGTCTTGCAGTTCATCAAAAACAACCAACAAGACAAAAAGGGGCAAATGTAGACACCAAAATTGTGTCTACTCCTGTGTCGACACCCCCTTGGTCCCCTTGTTCCACTTCTAAACATTTCTAACCCACACACTTATTAATTTAAAATAAATTACCTATTTTAAATTAATAACATCACCCTTGACACATCACCTATGACACCTCACCTTGCCCTTGGATACCCCCATTTATCACCTATGACAAATCATAATGACCCAAGACCTATTTCAACTCTCTTTTTAACCCTTGTGCCTATTAAATCTGCCTTGGGACCATTTTTCAATGGCAGCTGAACTTGGTAAATGGAGGAATGGGCAAAAGGCTAAAAATAGCCTTTTTCCATTCTTCTATTCACCGACATTAGTTACTAGTTGGCCGATGCCAGCAGGATCACCGACGTTGGTTGCTTAAATTAGGCCAAGAGGCAAATTCTCGAGGCCTGAATGCACCCAAAACATGAATCCTCTTGCTCTAAATCCAACTTCTCTTGCTCCTCGACTCTTTGCACATCAAAGGCAGGCTTTGGGATGAGACATCAGCATTCTATCATCACTCTCTAGGCTATAGGCACTCTGCATAATTCACTCCACACCAGATTGAAGGCTATACGAGATTTCCTACATCAGCTGCATCAGGGGCAAGCATCCTACACCTCTAGTTATTCAACAAGAAAGAGCTAAGTATTCTTCTTCTATTTCAATTCAGTACTTTAAAAGGCATTGGTAATAAGTCAATTTGCTATCTCTGAGTACTGTTGAGACAATTTGGCTTTCTTCTTGGAGAGGCTGAAAAGCTTTTCCTTTATCATGACCCATTTTGACAACCTGTCCCCCACCTTTGTCCTTCTTAAGACTCTGTCCACTGCCCTGCACCCCTGCACAACCCTTTTGAATCTCCTAGATCATTTTGTCGACCACAGACATTCCCTGAGACCCATCCAAAACTTGTCTAAGGCCATTGTCTTGACCGACATCGACCATTTCCCTTATTGATGTTGGCAAACTAACCGACATCGACAACATTGACCAACTGACACCGACATAACTATTGATGTCGATGATTGTGACAGACCGATGCCAGTGGGATCGTCAATGTCAGTTGCTTAAAGCAGGCCCTAAGGTGAATTCTTGAGGCTCAAATGCACCTAGAACGTGAATCCTCTTACTCTGAATCCAACTTCTCTTACTCCTCAACTCTTTGCACATCAAAGGTAGGCTTTAAGATGAGACATCAGCATTCTGTCATCACTCTCCAGGCTAGAGGCACTCTGTAGAATTCACTCCACACCAAATTGAAGGTTGTACGAGATTTCTTACATCAGCCGCATCAGGGACAAGCATCCTACACCTCTGGTTCTTCAACAAGCAAGAGCTAAGTATTCTTCTTCTATTTCATTTTATTACTTTAAAAGGCATTGGTAATTAGTCAATTTTCTATCTCTGAGTACTGTTGAGATAGTCTGGCTTTCTTCTTGGAGAGGCTGAAAAGCCTTTCCTTTATCTTGACCCTTTTTGACAACTTGTCCCCCACCTTTGTCCTTCCTAAGACTCTATCCACTGCCCTGCACCCCTGCATAACCTTTTTGAATCTCCCAGATCATTCTATCGACCACAGGCATTCCCTGGGACCCATCCAAAACCCGTCCAAGGCCATTGCCCTGACTGACATCGACCATTTCCCCTACTGACGTCGACAGACTAACTGACATCGACAACATTGACCAACCAACACTGGCATAACTACCGATGTCAGTGACTGTGATAGATTGATAGAAGAATACAAGTATGCATTATCTCTATTTTTTTTATTTAGTCTTTCACCGTTTCTCTTTCTAGCAACATTCTTTTTATCAATAAGTGGACTGTCATCCCTCAAGGAAGTCTCTGCACTTCTGGGACCGAGATTTGCTTGGCAGTCCACCATATATCTATCTAACATTTTCTTTGTTTAAGTCTTTCTTATCTACAGGTGTCATCCTCCATAGCCAAAGAGGAGCTCCTTCAATCGTCTGGATACGGTGCACAAACTTCATTTGGGTATCATCTAACCCCTGACCATTATCTTTAGTTTCTTATTCCTTCTGAATGTGAAAAGCAAAAAATGAGTAGAAACAATTACATGCCATAGACAAATGAGTGTAAGAGGTTTGTTGAAACACAACTAGATACTAAGAAGGGGCCAGGTGAATTAGTATATTAGCTAAAACTAGTTATTTTTAAAAACATTTTAATTCAAATTAAGACTAGTGAAAAGATCACACACATAAAAACACATAACATAAGATATACTGTGGGAAACCTAATATGGGAAAAACCACCATGAGAATGGCTACTAGAAACTACCAATATAATCCAACCTCATAATAAGGAACCTCACTAATTAGAATATTTAATGGCACCAACTATAAGGAGACACCAGTCCCCTTGTTTAATAGCTTAAACTCTAAGGAAGCACCCACTCCTTAATATGAGCACCAGCTCAGTCTGTCTGATGGCACTAACCTATCAGATTCTTCTATGGAGATATAACTCTAGATTATAAAATAGACTCATACATGTATCCAAATATCTATTATTTGTTATAGGTCTAGTCTACAACTGATCATACTCTGCACATTCTCTTTTTGCCTTTCTTCCTCTCTACCCCTGTATCTTTATGTTTAGATATATATCTATTTGACACACTTCATCTTGATCTAACTCTACTCTTATGTGTCTCTATTTTTTTTTGTTTGATAGCATTAAATGGTTTCTCCAACATTTTCCTTTGTCCTAGTTATCATTTATATAAACAATTGATATAGGGTTTCATTTCTTTTGTGTGTTCACACTCAGATTGTAACACCCCATGCTAATTCTAGACTTTAGTTCATTATGACTTGAATTGTAAGTTTCCCACATCTCAATTTCATACATAACCACCATAATTTATGGTCTCATTACTATCTATATCATTTTAAGGACTATTTTTTTTTATGCACATGCTCATTAATATAGATTTGATCAGTTAGATCAATCAATTTCATTATCTATGTCATGATATAAGGCTTACACACATGTTTCTACAACTAACCATTAAACTAGACATAACATTAAATATCAATCATTGATCTTTAGTTTGAAGCCATGATCTGATCATCCATATTTAAATAGCTCAACTTTAAAATGTGTTCATTCAAACACATTCGGAAAGGCTCACAATATGCATTGGGTCCTTGTACACTTCTAAACTTTAGCTTAGTCAACTTTAAAATGTGTCCATTGATCTTCCTAATATGAGCTTCTACATGTCATTAAATCTTCAAAGATGCATGTTATTTATCTCTATATAGATTTTAAACATTGATCTCTTTATCCTTCTCACTTATACCTGGGTCTTTAGATCACGTTCACTCTGTTGATCTTCTCAAACATGATTGATCTTTAACTCACCACTTTGTCGATAAACATTGATCACTTTGTTCCATCTGGGTCCACTCACTTCATTGGATTTTTTTTTAAATTTTATCACTCACTCACCATCAAATCTTGTGACAATCTTGATCATTAACTTTGATAAGCTTATGCTCATTAGGTCTCTATCTAACAAGCTTTGTAAATGTGACACTTATCACTAGTGTTTTTAATCAGAGCTCTTTTTGATGATTTGACTTTGATACAATTCATTGGATCATTTGCATATGATGAATTGATATCCATTCATCAATCTAGGACATAATATAAATTCTATGACTTAGGAAATATTATGTCCTTTGATCACTGCTCAAGCTGATAATTTGCTAGGTTGAGGGGCTGATTTTACAATGTTGACAAAGGCTTAAGTTATAAATTAAGCTATTATGTCCTGGCTATATCTATTCAACTTCACAATAGAAAATTCCTATTGATGCCATGACATAAACCCTTAGGGTTTTGCTGAGAAACCTTATTTTGTCTGAGAGTAAAGATAATTCAATTATGAGCTCATTCCTTCTCATTTGATCCTATGGACCACATATTCAAGATGTTCATGAAAAACACATAACAAATATTATATTTATTTCCTTTTCAAATCTCTATAAATGATCTTTTTAAAATCATGACAACTTTGCAAGACATTGTGTAGATTTTGTCTAAGTATGGAGACCATTTCAATGTGCTTAGAAGGCTAACTTTACACCTGCATAAATCTTGTTTTACTTAGTCACATGACCTAAAAATTAGTGAATATGATCCTATTACATAGTTAATTCTATCCATATAACCATTTTCTCTTGAATTTTTTATACGTGCAAGATATGACATCATGAAAATGCATGTTCATATATTTCTTGTAATCTACAAATTTGACTAAGTGTTAGAACTTAGAGATTTTTGTCTAAGTAGCCAATTTTTCATGCCAATATTTTTATCTACACTTCATCACATGTCTTCAAATTTGGCATATAAATACTAGGGACTAGTGTGATCACAACCATGTGACTAGCTCCCCCATACTCATTCACACATGGTAATGGTGACATTAGTAAAATGTCTTCTCATCTTTTCTATCATAGACCCAAAATGTTTAGATGATGAATATGAAGAACAAAATGAATTCTAATCATGCACACAAGCATTCCAATCATTCTTAACCTTTGTTAGGATCACCATATTCATTTTTCATCATCAATGACATCCATAATGCCAATGATCTCACTTTTGACATCAATTAAAATCCTATATCCAACAATCTCCCCCTTTGTCATTGATGGCAAACTAAATGCTTTGATCTTCTAATATTTTGATCTTTCTCTAGCATTTCTTACATTGGCTTCTGATGAACTTGAATTGAGGTTATTCATACTAAAATTATTCCCCCTTAGGCAATATCACATTTTCCTAATACTCAACTTGGACACTTGCTCCAAACTTTACCATCTCCAAAATTTTATAGAGAGCATTTTACTCTTCTCCCACATAGAGCATTTGCACTTTTTCCCCCCTTTGTCATCAGTGGAAAAGGGAATCTAGCTAACTATTTGTCTAAATATTTCTCCCCCTTTATTAGATAAAAGAGTTTTTATAAGAATTTATAACTTTCAACTCATTAGAAATTTTTAGAAGTATGTATACCTAAGTTGACTTTTCTCTCTTCTTCTAGAGATTAACAAAAATTTTATGAGAGACTTGCCTTGGACTCATGCCCTATCTCTAGGATCTAGTAATGTGGTGTAGGATCCACCACTCCTAAATTTTATCATAGATATTCAATTTTTTCCTTGGGAAAAGATTTGGTTAATATGTTTGCAATCTGGTCCTTAGTTGGCACATATTCCATATTAACCTCCTAATCTGTAACCCTCTCTCTTAAGAAGTGATACTTGATTGATATGTGCTTGGTTCTAGAATTCATCACTAGATTCTTTGATATATTTATATCACTTTAATTATCACAAAAAATAGAGATAGGTGCCTTATACTCTACTTTGATGTCCTTGAGTGTTTTCTTCATCTACAATACTTGAGTGTAACATGCCACTATTGCTACATACTTTGATTCTACTATAAAAATAGTAACTAACTTTTGCTTTTTACTCAGCCATGAAACAAGTCTATTTTCAAGGAAAAATGGACCACCACTAGTGTTTCTTCTATCATCCACACTTCCTACCCGATCAACATTTATATATGCTATCAAAGTGAAATATTCACTTGTAGGATACCATAGGCCACTGTCAATTATGCTCTTATTGTATCTAAATATTCTTTTCACTAGATTGACATGTGATTCTTTGGGAGTAGCCTAAAATCTTTCAACCATGCAAACTACTTATATGATATTTGGTCTTGATGTAATTTGGTATAACAAGTTACCTATCATTTATCTATACATAACCTAATTTTCATCAAGGGACTCATCTTCTTTGCTTAGCTTACATCTAGTTATCATGGGAGTACTAACTTATTTATTGTCTTCCATTACAAACTTCTTTAGCATTTCCTTTTCATACTTGGTTTAAGATATGAATATCCCTTCCTCAAATTATGCCATTTTTAGACCAAAGAAGAAATAAATTCCTCCTAGCATAGACATCTCAAGCTCACTTTGCATTTTGTATCAAATTCTTTGCACATTTTATTATTGATACCACCAAATATGATGCCATCTATAAAAACAACAATAAATATATCCTCACCTTCTAATTTGAAGTACATATTATTGTCTACACATCCTTTATTAAAACTTTTTTGTTGTAGGTACTAGTCCAATCTTGAATACCATGTTCTAGGTTCCTATTTTAGACCATACAATTCTTTCTTTAGTCTACATACATAATCTTCTTATTTTGACGACTAAAAACCTTCAGGTTATTCTATGTAGATTTCCTCTTCTAGGTTCCCATTCAAGAAAGCTATCTTGACATCAATTTTATAGACTTTGGACTTCTTATAAACATATAATGATAGAAATATTATTATAGATTCCAATCTAGCAACTAGGGAAAATGTTTCCTCAATGTCTATGCCTTAAACTTGTGCATATCCCTTGCACACCAATCTTGATTTATTCCTTATAACAACTCCATCCTCATTGAGCTTATTTCTATAGATCCATTTTTTACCTATCACACTCTTATTAGAAAGTCTTGGGACTAATTGCCAAGTTTATTTCTTTTTTATTTGACTCAACTCTTCTTCCATGTATTTTATCTAATTTTCATCCTTGTTGGCTTCAACATAGATCTTAGGCTCAATTTCAGACATTAGAGTAAAACTTACTTGCTCCTTATTCATTATAGCTTTTATCCTTATCTAAATTAATTCATTCTTATTGCCAATTATCTGCTCTTTGGGATGATCCTTTTGAATAAATCTTGGAGGTACCTTTTCATTCATTTCCTTGACCTCTTCGTTATCTGCTTCTTCAAGATTTTGATTCTTCAATACTAATTTCCTTATCAAGTTCAACATATTTTAATCCTTCTTCAACCTTGACATTGATTTTCTCTATTCTCTTGTGTAGCCTCTTATTATAACATACATAAGCTTTGATTTTAGTAACTAAGAAATATTCTTTCATCACATTTTGATTTAAATCTTCCCAATTTTTACCTTTTTTCCTAATGTAGCATTTGCTTCCAAACACTCTGAAGTATTTAATAGAGGTAATATTTCCATACCATAGCTCATAGGGAGTTTTGTCATTATTTACCCTCAGTTAAACTCTATCTAAGATGTATACTATTGTTTGGATTTTTTTTCTCTAGTATCCATCAGGTAACTTGGCCTCTTGTAGCATTGTTCTGGCCATCTCCTTGAGTGTCCTATTCTTTCTCTCAACAACTCCATTATGTTGTGGATTACTTGCTATAGAATAATTCTTTTTGATCCCATTCTTCTCATAATACTCTATGAATTCATTTGAGGTGAATTTTCCACCTTTATCAGATTTTAATAATTTGATCTTTCATCTAATCTCATTTTCTACCATGGATATAAATATCTTGAATATCTCAAAGGCTCGTGACTTATCCTTCAAAAATGTTGCCCATGTCATTCTTGAGTAATCATCTTCAAAAAACGTGGAGTATCTCTCTCCTTTATATTCCCTTATCTTAGTAGGACCACAAAGATCTATATGAACTAATTGTAAAGTCTTTGTAGTTACATATGCCTTTGTTTGAAATTTGACCCATGTTTGTTTGCCTAGTTGGCATTCCTTGCAAGCAGTGTCTGTAAGTTTGGTTATCTTGGGAATGTTTATTACACACTTATTTTAGCTCACTTTGACTAGGTTATCAAAGTTGACATGACCCATTATTTTATGGCACAACCAGCTCTCATCAATCTTTCTTATTAAGCAAATATTTCTATTTACTTCAACAAGATTATAGATATTGCTTTCAATTCTTTTCCCTTCTATAAATATTCTACTAGATCTCTTTAGATTGAAGCCTTATACATCAAATGTGACCTTATATCCATTTTCCTACATTTGGCTGACACTAAGCATATTATGCTTCAATCCTTCAACATAAAAGATACCATGTGTAGGTAGTTTTCCATTTATGTTCAAAGTTCCTTTACCTTTGATCTTTACTACTATTTTATCTCCCAAGCTGATAGATCTTTCCTTACATTTGATAAATTTGGTGAACTTTCTCATGTCATCAATCATATGATTTGAGAAACCACTATCTATCACCCATAAATTCTACTCCTTATGCTTTGATAAACCACTATCTATCACCCATAAATTATACTCCTTAGGATGGAGTGTAGTTTGAGCAATCATGGATTGGTTTTTCACTTTCCACACTTCATTGGGTTTCTTATATTTTCTATTCTTCTCTTTATCATAGATTTGTGAACCTTTGTTCATACTAGGAGACATGCCTTTCTTTACATTATGTAATTTTGATCTTATAAATATAGTTATATAATGTTTAGCTATGTGACCAAAATTAATTCAATTATAAAACATTACATTTATATCTAAAAAAGGAGCAAATGGGTTTCTATTTAAAAAATTTATTCTCCTTGTAGGTACAACTCTATAATCAATAGCCATATGACCAAACAGATTAAAACTATAATAATAACCATAGAAAGATGAGGAACACCTCATCATAGCATTTTTTGGTGCAACATGAGCAACTATTATAAGCTCTAGCTTCTTCAAGTCTCTTACCTTGCTGTATTTATCAACATCAACTACTTTTGTCTTCTTCTCTTCAAGCTTCTTTTTAGGTTCAAATTTTTGCATATTAGCTATGTTTGAGTATGTTTTTGTGTCTTTACAATCTCTCTCCCTATTTTCTCCTAATTTTCCTTATGTTTGAAGTTGTCATATAGGTTACCAGATGTAATAGATGAGGAAAATTTTCCCTTCTCATAACCAAGACCTTATCTCTCTTTTAAGGGCATTTGAGAGTTGATCAGTTCATCAAGAATGTCTAATCCTCCTATCAACATTAGAATTTTGTCTAGTTAACCTTTGGATTTCAAAAACTCTTTTCTCAAGGCCATTATCTGTACTTCAAGCTTCTAACATTTACCAGATTTAGATTTTAGTTCAAGTTTAACTACATCTTCTATTATCTTGGCCTCTTAAACTTGTGTCTTTAGGATCACTACCATTTGATCAGATTTCTCAAAACTTTTAGACATTTTCTCAATTTCTTTTTTTCCAAGCTTCTTCTATTTTGATCTCTCTTTTCTCAACTTGTCAATTTCCTCTAAAGCATAGATGAGCTCACACTCTAGATCCATTTCTCCTTCTTCTTCTTCATTAGAGTCTTCAACTTCTTCTTGATCTAGATCCATATAATTTGATAATATTGACATGAATAGGGATTCATTTCCCTTAGCCACAAAGGCATAATCATGATCATTATTAGAACTATCATTGTCATTCATTGAATCATTATCATTTTTTTAGTATAGACCTTTCTTATTTTTGAAGAAGTTATTCTTCTTGGGATAGTAAGGTTTCACCTTTTTTTTCTACTTTATACTTGCTTAGAGTTATCCCTTTTATTATAGGGAATTTAGTAGCCAAATGTCCTACTTTAACACAATAAAAACATTTGAAGGTTAAATTACCTCTATACTTTACAGATCCTTTCTTTAGTCTTGTAATAACATTAGCTTCTTATTCATTAGTCTCCTCAGATATAGATGTAGGTGCTTTTACCTTTACTGGTTTAGATGCTTTAAATTTATATTCTCTCTTGAAGGTGTTTGACTCTCCCATTTTCATCTCATAAGCTATGAAAGTTCCATACAACTCATAAATAGTGATCTTATCTAGATATCTTGCTTCCTCTATTATAGATATTTTAGAATCATATCTTGATGGAAAAGATCTTAGGACATTTTTGACAATGATTGATTCTTTCATTTCTTCTCTAAGGGATATGATTGCATTGACTATTTCATCTACCCTAAGGAGGTAGTCTACAATTTTTCCCTCTTAATTCATCTTAAGGCTCCCAAACTTGCCTTTGTAAGTTTATAGCTTGGCCTACTTTACCTTGTCATCTCCTTCATAAATGTTCTTCAAATTTTTATAGATGTCTTGTACATTCTAACAGTTCATAAATTTGGTAAAATCTAAGTTTTACAATCCATAAAAAATAGCATTTATTTCCTTGGCATTGTTCTCATATGCCTTCTTGGCAACTTGATCAGTAGGAGTCATAGCGAGGGCTATATATCTATTTAATATAAACATCCATACATCAAACATTAATGTGGACATATATGCTTCCATTATTATTCTCCAAAATGCATAGTTATATCCATCAAAGAGAGGTGCCTTGTTTGATCAAGATCCTTCTTGACTAGCCATTTGTGTTCACTATTCTAAGATTCACTTGAACTAATTAAGCTTCTTACAAGGAACCTATGCTCTGATGCCAATTATTAGAACACAAATAAATACTAAGAGGGTTGTTGAATCAATATATGAACTAAAACTAGTCCTTTTAAAAACCTTTTAATTTAGATTAAGACTATATGTAGAGATCACACACATAAAAACACATAACACAAGATATACTATAAAAAATTCAATATGGGAAAAAACACCATGAGAATAGATATAAGAAACTACCATTATAATCCAACATCATAATTAAAAACCTCACTAATTACAATATTTAAGGGAACCAACCCTAAGGATACACCAATCTTCTTGTTTAAGATCTTCAACTCTAAGGAAACACCCACTCCTTAATCTGAGCACCAACTTAGTCTATATGATGACACCAAACTAAACTAACACTTATAAACAACCAAACTCTCTAAAATATACTCAACTCTATAGATAAACAACTCTCCTAAACTCTATAACTAACACCTATATCAGATAAATAGATATCTAGAGAGACTATCTATTAGTTATATCACATCTCTCCTACATGACCCAACTACACTCCTAATACCATGCACCATAAAAAACCATAGGTTTCCTAAGCTCAAGCCCTCCAAGTTTACCTAAAGGTCATTGGATTGAAATATACTTCTAGCTCCAGATCTGTAACAATAGGCATGGTCCAAAACTCCATGCACTCCTATATGTACCCAAGTGTAACTCCCTATACAAGTGAGCCAAAACATCTAGTCCCTAGGTAAATAATCAATATTCATAGATCAATTAAATACTTTAATTAAAATAATAAAATGAAAGCATTTATTTAAAATTTTAAAAAAATAAAAATAAAAAGCTTAAGTGGGGTCTAGTACTTGGGTGGAATAAAGTTTTAATGCAATTATTTTAAAAATAAAACATTTATTTAATTGGTTTTATTCCACCCAAGTACTGGACCCCACTTAAGATTTTTATAATCTCTTTTTTCAAAATTTAAATAATTTTTTTCATTTTATTATTTTAAGAAGAAGTTGAGTTTGTTATAAAAAACCAAGTTAAGCTACGGTAATAATATGGCAGCTAAATTGTTTAGCTGAAGAACAATAAGCTCCCCAAAGGTTTGGTCACTCTAGAGAGTATCTTCAATGGAGATGACTAGTTGAAAAGTGACAAGGCATGCATTGCAATGAAGGAACACCATGAGAAGGTTGAAATATTCAAAGATAAGCTACTTGCACTTGGGAAAGTGTGCACGAAACATGAAAGGCATGCGTTCATCTTGTTGTGCCAATAATTTGTTGATGTCTTCGCTTGGGAATATAGTGAATTGGGTGATTCCTTCTAAATTATAATTAATTCCATCCATATTCATACATTAACATTATCATCATGGTTTTTATCATTCGTGCATTATTTTTTATTGTTTATTTGATTGTGTGTCAATATTTATGCATATTTTGGCTAATTTATCATAATGTTATATCATGATGCATACCATCATGTGATAAAACAAAAATTATCTTAGGAAGTCTTACAATCAATGTGGACACAATATAACTCCTTCTTATTCTTGTCTTTGATTCTTATCAACTTAATATGTAGTCCAAACCTATGCACATACCTAGTAGCCCTAGTCTATCTAACATAAGTCTAGGATCATGGGCCTAAATAAGTCTGATATCTCTTAAATGATATTAAACATATACCTTTACTTACCTTAGTGTTGTAGATAAAGAAGGAGATGTGGGAAATATGAAGGTGTCTACTTGTAATCCTAACAACAAGGCTTCATATTCAAAAATATTGTTCATGAATTTAAAATAAAGTTTATATGATAAAGGAGAAGGTTACTTATGTGGAAAGATCAACAACACACCAACACTTGAACCAATTATTGAGCAACTACCATCAAATTTTAGAGTCTATTGTTGGATGTTATTGTACTTTTCCCTCTTTTTATCCCTAATATTTATGTTTTCAACTTCTAAGACACCTAGGGTCAGCTTAGACCTATTTTAAACCTCATACAAGCACCAGATCAATATATACACATGAATTTTATACCTTTATTCACTAGATGGAAATCAATTTAAAATACACACAAACAAGCTCAAAATAAGTGGTGCACAATAAATGTTATTAATCCCTATTCTGTCTAAATTTTGCATACACTCATCTACAACGCTTATCTATTAATAGTAATCTAATTTTTGGGAGATTAGGTGATTTGTGAGGAGAATCATTTCATGGCCCTACTAACTCAACTCAAAAATGATTAGGATGCCACATAACAGTTATAAAAACTATGAGTTGAAGATAAAAACTTATTAGTTGAATGGATATGTTTTTGGATACAACTATAAAAATATATATAAAAAATTAAAAGTAAAAAAATCTAGCCATATAATTAAATAAACCACATAATATGCATAGAGTAAACAAAATAAGCTAAATAAGCACAAAACATACTAATAATTCAATGCCAAATGCCATAATATTCAATAGTTGAACTTAGATTGGTCTTAGAACAAGTACATAGTGCAAATGTTACAATGTATGGCCAAAATATTGGTCTTCAATATCTTCACCGAAAGCATCATCATGTGGTTCATTAGAACCACAACCAATAGAAGTGATATATATATATATATATATATATAATATATATATATATATATATAAGCATTCAAAAGTTATAGTGATATTGATAAAAAATGAGTTGATGTGAGGATGTTTCCAAGACATTACTACCAATACTAGAAGAGTCATCCAATTTGGGAAGCACACTCTTATTTTTAATTTGTTTTGAAAACTAAAAATATGACTTATACATTCTATTTTACTAGTTTCAAAATTCACTTTACTACTTTCAAATCTCACATTAAAACTCTTGTATATGGAGCTACAATTCCATATTACAAAACAAATTCATATATGAACCCAAATATTTGTTCATTGTTATAGGTATAGTCTACAATTGATCATACTCTGCACATTCTCTTTGTGCCAATCTTCCTCTCTACCCCCCCATCTTTGTGTCTAGATATATCTCTATTTGACACACTTCATCTCAATCTAACTATACTCTTCTTTGTCTCTATATTTTATGTTTGACACCATTTAATAGCTTCACAAACCTTTACCTTTATCTTAGATATCATTTATATACATAATTGATCTAGGGTTTCATTTCTTCTATGTGTTCACACTCAGATTGTAACACCTCATGCCAATTTTGGACTTTATTTCATTATGGCTTGAATTTTAAGTTTCCCACGTCTCAATTTCATGCATCACTACCATAATTTTTGACTATCTATAACATTTTATAGACTCTTTTCTTGATACACATTCTCATTAATATAGATGTGATCAATTAGATCGATCAATCTCATTGTCTATGTTGTGATATAGGGATTACATGCATATTCCTACATGTTTCTATAACTAACCATTAAACTAGACATAACTTTAAATACCTATTGTTGATCTTTAGTTTGGTTCCATGATCCAATTATCCATATTTAAATAAATTTTTATATAAAATTCATCCATTTGATCACATTCTAATCAGCTCACAGTATATGTTGGATCCTTGTACACTTCTAAAATTTATCTTAGTCAACTTTAAAATGCATCCATTGATCTTCTTGATCTAAAATTTTGCATGTCATTTGATCTTCAAAGATGCACATTCTTTATCTATATCTAGATGTTAAATTTCAAGCTCTTTATCCATCTCACTTCTTCCTAGGTCTTTGGATCACTTTCACTCCATCGATCTTCTCAATCATGCTTGATCTTTAACTTGCCATTTCATCAATAAACATAAATCACTTTGTTCCATCTGGGTCTAATCATTCTATTGTATTTGTTTTAATACAATCACCCACTCACTATCATATATTTTGATAAGCTCTATCATTAACTCTGATAAGTTTATGCTCATTAGGTCTTTATTTGATAAGCTCTGTGAATGTGACACTTGTCATTAGTGCATTTACTCAAAGTTCCTTTTGATAATTTGACTTCACTATGCTTAGTTGGATCATTTTTATTCAATAAAGAGATAGTCATTGATCAAGCTAGGACATAATATAAAGTCTAAGACTTAGGAGACATTAAGTCCTTTGATCATTACTCGGCTAATAATTTGCTAGGTTGAGGGGATGGTTTTAAAACATTGACAAAGGCTTAATTTATAACTTAAGGTACTGATTATTGACTATATCCAATAAAATTCACAATATAAAATTCTCATTGATGCCATGACATAAACCCTTAGGGTTTTATTGAAAAAACCTATTCTATCTAAGAGTAAAGATAATTCAATTCTGATCTCATTTCTTCTCATTTGATCTTACGGACCACATATTCAAGATGCTCAAGAAAAACCCATAAAAAATATTCTATTTGTTTCTTTTGAAAATGTCCATAAATGATATTTGTAAAAGCATGACAAATTTTCAATACCTTGTGTAGATTTTGTCTAAGCATGGAGACCATTTCAATGTGCCTAAAAGGCTAAATTTACACCTACATAACTCTTTTTGCACTTAGTCACATGACCTATAAATTAGTGCATATGATCCTCTTACATAGGGTATTTCATCCATATAACCATTTTCTCCTAAATTATTAATATGTGTAAGATATGACATCATAAAAATGTTGGTTCATCTATTTCTTACGATCTACAAATTTGACTATGTGTTGGAACTTAGTGTTTTTTGTCTGAGTAGCCAACTTTACATGCCCATATTTTTAACTATGCTTCATTGCATGTATTAAAATATAATAAATAACTACTAGGGACTAATTTGATCACAACCATGTGACCATCTCCCCCATACTCATTCACACATGGTAATGGCGATGTTAGCAAAATGTCTTCTCATCTTTTCTATCATAAACCCAAAATGTCTAGATGATCAATATGAAGAACGAAATGAATTAAAATTATACAAACAAAAATTCCAATCATTCTTTAGCTTTGATAGGATCACTATATTCATTCTTGAGCATTAATGACATCCATAATGCCAATGATCTCACTTTTGACATCAATGACAATCATATGTCTAACAAGGTGCTCCAAGAGTGAGGGTTCTCTTGAGAGGTAAAGAAAAGAAGAAATAAATATCCCATATAGTTTCTAAATGGATTTAAGTTATCCAAGAAGATTATGATAGGTGAATTCTGAAGAAGATGAAAAAAATGCTAATGAATAAGAAATAGAGAACTAAGTTGTTCAAATAGGGAACTAAACAATAAAAGTAGTACACAGTTGACCAGGTTGACTTAGTACTATTAGATAAAAGGCAAAAAGGAGTAAAAATTTGACCAAGTTGACTTAGTACTTGTTGTTTCCAAAATTAGCTTAGCTCATTTTTGGGAACAACCCCCTATGAAACTTGTCTGTTTCATCTTTTGTCTCTTTAAGTTTGTTTTCGAGGTAGGTTTTTCTCGTTCTCGTCTTGGTCTACCTAGAAATTCTAAAATTCGTGAAACATGTCTTCCCAAAAGTGAAGGCCATTACTGTCTTGAAATGTTTTGGGAACCAAGTCCCCTTTTCAGACTACCTCTCCTAAGAGTTAGTCTTTTTCTTCCCTTTCCCTACAGGGGTGGCAAATTTTTCCGCCTCTGCATTTCCATTGTTTTTGTGCAAGGGCGACAAATTTTGCTGCCCCTGCACTTTTCCCTGCAAGGGTAGCAAATTTTTTCGCCCTTGCATAGATTTACCAGAACATGCAAGGGTGGCAAAATTTGCTGCCCTTGCATGTCTCGGTAACCATGCACGGCATTTATGGCCGCACACTATAATGAAATTACTTCAAGAATTAAGTATAATAGCAAAATTGTATCCAAATATGACTAAAATATATCCAAATATATGATAATAGATAATCCACTTCGAGGGGGCAACCTCCACAATCTTCAATAAGAGCAAAATTCACAATATGATGATAAATGATTACCCACTACCTCCTATATATAGTCTAACTAGGCAATGGTTACTCCATAGGCCGACCTACTAATCTAAAGAAAGCCACAAGTCGGCCACAAGTCAGCCACAATATAATGTCAAAGTGAGATAAGTAAGCCACAAGTCAGCTAATACTATCCTCATACATGTGATAGGTTAGGGGCGTAGCATGCCCTTCCCCTTTAAACCAACATTGTCCTCAACGTTGAACAACTGTGGATGTTGTTGCAAAAATTCTTCACCTTCCCAAGTTGCAACTTCACTGCTTTGGTTTTTCCACTTGATCAAATATTCCTTAATCTCTCTGGTTCTCAACGTCTTAGTACGTGTTTGGAGGAGCTTCTCTGGTTCCAAAATGACTCGTCCTTCTTCATCTAGTTTTGGGAGCTCTGGTTGGGCAGAAACTTTCTGTCCAATGACTTTCTTCAAACAAGAAACATGAAATACTGGGTGTATGTGAGATGAATGAGGTAACTCAAGTTTGTAAGCCACGCTTCCAATTTTTTGAAGAACATGATAAGGGCCATAATACTTTGGAGCAAGTTTGTTGTCCTTTTTCTATTGCTTCAAGGACATCTACTTGTAAGGTTGCAAATGAACAAATACCCAGTCACCCACCTCAAAATTTTGCTCACTCCGATGTTGATCTGCTTGTTTCTTCATCCTATTTTGTGCCAAGGCTAAATTCTCTCTCAAACTAGCCAAAACCTCTTATTGATGTTGAATGTGCTCTTCCACATCTCGAACCTTGGTGTGCACCTTTAATGAAGAAGTGATGGAAGGTGGATGGTAACCATATAGTGCTAGAAATGGAGACATTTTAGAAGAGGTATGGAAAGATGTGTTATACCACCATTCTGCAAGTGGTAGCCATTTAACCCAATGTTCTTGTTTATCTGATGCAAAACAATGGAGATACCCCTCTAAACATTTGTTAACCACTTCAGTTTGTCCATCAGATTGGGGTGGTAAGATGAGTTATGAGCTAGCTGAGTACCCAAACAAGAAAATAGTTCAGTCCAAAAATTACTAGTGAAAATAGGATCATGATCACTTACAATTATTTTTGGGGTTCCATGTAATTTGAGAACTGCTTCCATAAAAATAGCTGCAACGGTACTTGCTGAAAATGGGTGTGAGAGAGCACAAAAATGGGCATATTTTGTAAGCCTATCCACAATGACCAAAATAACATTATTACATTCTGAACAAGGCAACCCAGTGATGAAATCCATGGAAACCTCCTCCCACCTTTGACTAGGAATTGCTAATGGTTGTAACAAACCTGGGGTCTTAACTGTTTCACCTTTATTCTGTTGGCATATCATGCATTCTTCCACAAACTTTTGTACATCTCCCTTGAGTCCTTCCCAAAATAATTCTTTCTTAATTCTATGATAAGTTTTTAAGAACCCTGAGTGTCCCCCAAGTGGAGATGCATGCAAATCTACAAGAATCTTATGCTTAAGCTCTGAAGTTTTGCACAAGTATAACCTACCCTTATACCATAGGACTGTAGACACTGAAATAGTGTCTACCCCCTAGGTCTTCTTTCACCCTTGGCCCCCTTGGTCTATGTCCTAGCACTTGTCCTAGTCCCCTCCATTTTTAAAATTAAAATAATTAAACATTATTCCCCCTTTTCCACCTCACCCATGCCACCTTGGATCCCCTCCTTGGATCCCCCCACCTCTCTCCTAGCCTTAATTGCCCAAATCTCCCCTTTATCCTCCCTCCCACATCCATTTATGCCTTCCTTGACTATTTTCCCACGGCCCCTTGACCCGGCAGCATGCAAGAATGGACAGAGGCTAATTTTAGCCTCTGTCCCCATTCTTCTGCCGCCAACGTCAGCTACCCTGCGGCCAACGTTGGCGATCCTGCTGGTGTCGGCAGCCTTCAAAAACATTTCCTGCATCCATTGCAGAAACCCCCCTGTGAACAAAACTCGATTGACGCTTTTGTATCCGTATTTTCTTCCCCTCCCTCTCGTACAGCAACACCAACAGCTACAGGTACCTTGCAGAGTAGCTCTAAGCAACAACTTCATTTGCAGGTTCTTTAATAGCTCTGACAATAGGCTTCTCCATTCTTCAAACAATAGGCAAGAGGTAAGCACAGTGTTGTTTTCCATTTTATTTCTTATGTGTTTATCTATTTAGCTAACTACTGCCTAGACCCTTCCTGTCTATCCCTGAGAGGTTGAAAAGCCTTCTCAAACCCCTGCCTCTCATTCATCCCCTTTTGTGCTTCTGGTTCCTGCCAGTCACTTTCTTGACAGTCCCCTTTGCCCAACCAGTTCTGTATAAACCCTCAGACTACTCCTCAGGACCCAAACAGTCCCTCTGAATCCCACACAGACCCTCAGACCCTCAGATAAAGCCTCAGTCCATTCTGTAGACCAAGACCAGCCCTGTAACTCATCCTTGACTATTGCCCCAGCTGACCTTGTCCATTTCTCCTATCGACATCGGTGACCTTCTCTGACTGACACTGGCAATACCACCGACGTCAGTGACTGTGCAAAGGTAGATTGCTTCTAAACAAGTATGCTTTTGCTTTCAGTTCTTTCTTTCTGTCTTTTATCATTTATCACTTTTTGTTTCTGATTAGCATTTTGTTTCTAATAGTGGCATATCATCCTCCAAGAAGCCTTTGCGCTTCTAGGACCAAGTCTTCACTTGGCAGCCCACCCTTTTGTCATCTAACATTTTTCGTGTCTTAGTGTTTTCTCTTTCAGGTGTCATCTTCCACAACCAAAGAGGAGTTCTCACAATGTCTGAATTCTGGTGCACACGTCTACAATCTGGGTACGTATAGACCCTCGTCCATTTTCCTTTAGTTTCTCATTTCTCTTTCTTGAATGTGAAAAGCGAATCTAGCATAGAAACATTCTGGCACACCCGGTGGGACCCTAGGGTCTTCCTTGGGTTTTCTTTCTTTCTTTTCATATAGGGTGCATTAGGTTCCTCCCTTTCCACCTCTTTCTTCTCTTCTAAACGACATCATAAGCAGGAATAAAAAGAACTTTTCTTTTCCTTTCTTGCATTTCTAGACTAGTCAAAAATCATATCCTTCAACCCTTTCTCAACTTGTTTTTCATCCGAACTTAACATTTCGACTTGGGGCTTAAAACACATTGCATTGCATTTCTGCTTGCTTGCATTTCTTAATCCACACTTAGTAATTAATAACCGCATATTGAATTAATCGTAGTCCACTTGATGTTACACAACCAAACCACGTGCACTAAATCAAACATCAAACTTACCTGAGACAAGGCTCGACTAGGATTTCATCACCCAGCGGATACCTTACCCGTCCTGGCGATCCTACTTGGATTTCATCACCAAGGGGAAAGCCCACTCTGTTCTCTGGCAGAGTCTAATCTCTAGGGAAAGTATATTTTGGCTAAGCGAGACTAGCTTATCACTGGGCTCGTGAAGTGAGGGGAGCTTGCTCCTTAGCACTAGGCCATGTACAGAACCTAACCCAGACTTCTTGAGCACCTAAACAAATCCCAAAACCATCCATAGACTACCTCTTCTAGGACCCTTCTAATAGCCAACCCCCCCAAACATCACTTTAAGGCATAAGCCACACGAGCTTAATAATTTATTTCTAGGTATTTAATGCTTAGGCTTTGCTTGTGTTCTTCATCTTTTCTGTTCTTATCTGCTTGTTTGAGCTAGTGAGGATGTTCTTCCCCTTGTTTTTCAAAAACTCTCAAATCTTTTGGGTTTTTGGAAAACACAGTCACCGGCATCAGTTTTACCATCGACATCGGTAACCTTTTCTCGCCGGCATCGGTTATCTGACTGACGTCAGCCATCTTTCTTATCGACATCGGTTTTTCAACCGACGTCGGTCACTGTCACAGTTCTTTTTTTTTAAAATAGCAGCCTTAAAACCGACCCCTTCTCTGCCAAAACCCCATTCTGAGTTTCTGAAACTAAAAAAACACAGTTTTTGAAACCTGACCTTTCTTGCCTTGAATGGTTCTGACTCACAGTCAAGCCAATGCTCTAGTCAACCACGTGAGGCATCAACCGCTTCCGTCTACCCCGTCCATAACCGGTCCTATAATGGAGTTCCACTTGGAGACTGAAAGAACTCCTACTCGCCCAACCCCGCCCCAGACTCCTATTGTCCCAAAAGGGGACCAAGATTTCACACAATTCTTGGACCTCAATGTCAAAGCCTTGCAGCACTATCTCGCGCATAGCCGAATGCGAGACTCTTTAGGCAACCCAATCTATGGGATGCCGACTTCCTTAGTCGAGACAATGATCACATCAACAACATCTACAATTCAACCTATAGACAATCAAGCCAACACCTCGACCAATAATCCAACTGTGTCCTACCTTCAAAATTTAGCCTCTCCTTCTAGACCTACCTCCATGGGGGTTCCGGTACCCCCTCAACCTCAAACGACTCAACCAAATCCTATACCTTTCCAAAACCTAGTGGTCTCTATCCCCCCTACTCTTGCACTTATCAACACAAGAGTAGCTGTCTACCCTTCAACAAGTGTGGCCACTCCTCAACCATCTTTGATGGCCCCTATCCAATTTGTGCCTACCAACCCCATAACACAAGTGCCCTTGGCTTCAACTTCTACCCTGATAACTAGCTATCCATATGTTGCATCTACGCAACTAACCATGTCATATGCCCCTCTCAATATCTTTCAAGTGCCTTATAATCTAGGGTGTGCTCCACCCACCAATCCATTAACAGATATCCTCAAAATGCTGATGGACAAGATGTCTAGTCTAGAGACCTCTGTTTCTGGCTCACGCAATGCTCTCTCATACGAGCAAATTTGCAATGAACCCATTCATCCTTCTATCCTGATCAGACCATATCCCAGCCAGTGGGAACTTCCTAAATTTTCTCACTTTCAAAGCAAGGAAGACCCACAACAGCACTTATGGGCATTCAGACATGCCTATTACCTTATTGCCCATGACGATGCATTGCCTTTACGCACGTTTCCTATGTCTCTCTCTAGTGCTACACTTGACTGGTATAGCTCCCTTGCCAGCCATTTCCTCTTCACATTCACACAGCTGGCCTAGCTCTTTCTTGATCACTTCTCCATCAACATCACCAAGAAGGTCTCGATCACAGACCTCTATTCTATCCGCTAATTCGAGGATGAATCCATAGCTGACTTCATTGCTCACTGGAGAGGCCTCATCAATTAACTCTCCTTTTACTTACCCTAACTTGAACTTATTAAACTTTTCTCCCAAACCTGTGCCAAACATATTTCTTCCACCTTACGGGTTCAGACCTTTCGTACCTTTGATGAAGCCTTCACAATGGCCCACAAACTTGAATTACATGCCATCGAGGAGAATAAAGTCAAGTTATGGAGCAAGAATCCCAACTCTAAGACCAATGACTCCTCTTCTTCTAAACCTTCATCATCCAATCCCAAGTCTAAAGCTTTAGCTAACGCTGTGGTCGTTAGACCTTCATCCTCTTCGCCTTCAACCAATCAGCCTGAGCCATCCACATCTCAGAGCGCCACCTGCCAATTCCAACAAAGATACGTATAATGAAAATATACTCCTCTCAGAGAATCATATGCATCTGTGCTGGAAAAACTTGTTAAACAGGGGGTTCTCAATCTCTCCCAGATCCGACCACCTCCACAATTTGATCCCTCATGTGCCATCCCTACGTGGTATAGGGAAAATGACTTCTGCAACTACCACCGTGTTAAAGGACATGACACGAGAAACTACAAGACCCTTAAAAACATAATCCAAGACATGCTTGAAAAGGGTGACCTCATTCTAGACAATCCCAATGCCTCCCCTAATCAGGGCATCGACATCTTCAAGCAACCATTCCCCAATCATCCACCGACCCAAAACAATGTTCAGACCTTGATTGATGACACTCATGAACACAACATTCGAACAGTCAATACGGTCTCGCCCTTCATCCCCGACCAACCTCAAGAGGTTAGTCCATCTATCAGTCCATCATGTGTGGACGAACCTCTTTCCCCAGTTAGTTCTCCATTAACCTCTCTCATCTTGGAGGAGGCCTCAACCTTACCGGCACCACCGGTCTCACCATCCTCCTTTCTGCTACCTATGGAGGACCCGACCCTTCCTACTCCTTGATCGCAAGTGGAGGGCACCATCATCCCTGCCCTTTACCCGCTTGAGGAGCCTCACTCTCCAGTTTCTTCTCCACTCAGGGAAGAACTTGCCTCTCCTTCGTCTCCAACCAAGGATGAATCTATCACGACTTCATCACGCCATGGGTTCGAGACTGTTACACCCATCTCATCTTCGGCCCCACAATTGTCAACATCTTCTCAAGGACCCAAACCTCATCCAGCATCTTCTCAACCATTTTCCCGACTAGTGGAGAAAATCAGACTTCTCCCTTTAAGGAAAGTGGAGCATCAGGTGTTGTGGGAGCATCTTAAAGCTCTTCAACATGCCCGTGCCCTCTCGTCTCATGCTGCCAATCCTCCCAAGGGAAAATCTCTCAAGACTCTCAACAAAGACCAGACTCTCGCTTCTAAACCTGCATCTACCCCATCTAAACCTATCAAGTCACTTGGCATTCACCTTGTCTCTACCCTCACTCACCTGCAAGTGAAGGTGGACTTAGACCAGACCTTGACCAATAGTAGTCTTCCAACCAAGTCGAAGAAGACTGCCAGACCACAGAAGAAAATGCCTCCTCTCCCGTCACCATTACCTTCCATTTTGGGCCCCCACCCTTTGACCCTAACCAGAGTCCTTCCTACTCTAACCTCTAATCAAAACCAGTTGCCTCCTTTGCTTCCTTTGCCTACCTCTAGCCTACCCTCTCCTAAAAAGGTGGTACCTCTCACGAAGAAAGTGCCGTCTCCCCCTGTCACCGCACCATCAACCCAAAAGGTGGTACAGAAACCTCCTCCAACTCTACCTAAGCAAAAGTCACCAGCATTGCACATATCAACTAGCACGGACCCTTTAGTGGGCTCATACTCATTGATATTGCACCAAATTTTTCAGACTTCCAGCATAACCCTTCCACCCATTAGGCCTTTCCAACCTCTCAGGTCCAAGCCCTCCTGGTTCGACGACACGAAGATTTGCTTATACCATCGTACTCCAGGACACGATATCGAGACTTGTTGTGCCCTCAAGGCCATCATTTGCCATTATATGGAGAAGGACACTCTTCTCCTTGAGGACACTCTTGACCAACCCTTGACACCTTCCCATCCAACCTCTTCAACCACATCAACGTCTCACCAGCAGGCCATGACCCCTTCTTCACCTCCCATCTTTGAAATCAATGCTATCCACATAACCACTAGGTCACAAAAGGACAAGGTGAAAGAAAAAGCCACCATTCCTTGGACCTACCCTTTCATCAAGCCGCATCAACTGCCCAAGCCTAAAATTTCTATCCTTGGCGCATCTCAGCCATCTTCTTCTTCCTCTTTCGGGCCGATTCATGACTCCATGTTGAAACAGCTTCACCAGACACCTGTGAAGATGTCCCTTTATGACCTCATCTAAACCTCACTTCAGCATCATCAAGCCCTCATCCAAGCCTTGCAGACAGTGGAAGTCCAACCCGAGGACCCCCAACCACTCGTTGCCCTCATTCACTCTTTATCTCCTGTTGCCTCCATCACATTCAGTGATTCTAAGATTCTTGCATCCAACACGGAAGATCAGGATGCCACCCTCTTCATTACTACCTATGTTGATCAGACACGCATTAAACACGTTATGATCGATGGAGGCACCAGCATCAACATTATCTCCACCCATGTCTTTGATCAGTTGGCTCTTCCCAAGAACTGCATCTCCAAAACTGACACAATCTTGCGCTCCTTCAATGACACCACCACCATGACCATTGGCACAGTCATTCTTCACATTCACATTGGTCCACACACAGTCCCAGAGCTCTTTTATATCATCAAAGGAGAGTTTCAATACAACATGTTGCTAGGCTAACCCTGGATCCGTGCCATGGCCTGTGTCCCCTCCACCCTACATCGTTGTGTGAAATTTGAGCATGACGGGCAAGTCCACACCATTCCCGCTGACCCTTCACCCTTCAAAACTTATAACACAACTTACCATCCAAATGACGTCCTCATTCCTATCAAGCCATCAACCCTAGCACTGCCTCCATCTGTGAAATCTTTGACCAGTTCGCAACCGGCGGTTGCCCTCACCCCTCCTCTTCAAGCGATGACCAAAGACACCATGGAAGACATCTTCCAATGACTTTTACTTGGGGAATATCACTTGTTAACCTTAGACATGTTCCAAACTCCACAAGAGTATGGATGCCTTCACCACAACCCCCGTTACGACCATCAGATTGAGATGGTCGTGCCTTATGGTCTTCCTCACCTCCAAACCAATCTTGTCTATGGGGGGCTCAATCAAGCTCCTACTGATGGCAACCCTCTCTCATCACCCCAACCATTCACATCAGACTTCTCATTTCTTAGAAACCCTGCCTTTGTACACACTTACCTTTACAGCTGTGCATGGAAGGGTTTTGGTTTCGGACGCTATGAGCAAGGCTCCCATCAGCCCATCGAGCCGCTCAACGATGATGATGCCAAGAAACGGTATGGCCTAGGATACCACGACCCCACTCAGGCTCCTTCAAACCTTTGCCCTGAGCAAACCATTGACCAATCTCCTCTAGGCTCACCCATCCCTCCTCCACCTACGGAGTCGGTGGCTTCCATCCCTCCTAGTTTTTTTTTTTACATAAACACCATCCACTTGGAACCCCTAACCTATCAGCTAAATGGGGTGTCCAGGTCTCTCCCTCTCATTTTTCCCAGCATGATAGAGGATGAGTCGGTGACCATTCACACTATCTGCTGCATTGACGATGATGCCATTCTATCCTACATGGGTGCTGATGACTCTTTCATCCAGCGCTCCCTCCCTCCTGAGACCTAGGTTATGTTAAATGAATCAACCATTGACATCAACCTTCCTTCTTCCAATGTTCCTCATGTCTTAAAGATTGGCCAATCTTTGGATGCCCAGGAGCAGCTTGACTATACCCAGTTCCTCTCAGACCATAGCAAGGCTTTTGCCTAGACCTATAGTGACATGCCCGGCATCGACCCCACTATTGCTACCCATAACATCGTCACCAAACCAGAGGCTAAGCCTGTTAGGCAAAAGCTTTGAAAGATGCATCCTCGCATTGTGCTCCTTATCAAAGAGGAGCTTCAGCGCCTTCTTTCTATCTCTTTCATCCAACCCATTGATTATCTATAGTGGGTCTCTAACATCATCCCTATCACCAAGGCGACTGGGGGGATCCAGATCTACATGGACTAGCATGACCTCAACCTAGCCTATCCCAAAGATGACTTCCCTCTTCCTAACATTGACGAGCTTGTTGATCTCATGGCTGGCCATGAGATGCTCTCTTATGGACAGGTTTTCAAGATATAATCAAATCCTGATCACTCTGGAAGACTAGCACAAGACTACCTTTATCACCCCATGGGGGACTTTCTGCTATCAGGTCATGCCTTTTGGCTTGAAGAATGCAGGCGCCACTTATCAGTGCACCATGACTTACATTTTCCATGATCTCCTCCATAAAATCATGGAGGACTATGTGGATGACCTTCTCGACAAGTCCAAGCTTCGCTGTGACCATTTGACCATTCTCAAGATCATCTTCTCTCACCTTCTTCAATACAATGTCTGCCTTAACCCCAAGAAATTTGTCTTTGGGGTCCTCTCAGGCAAGCTCCTCGGCTTCATTGTTTCCTTCCGTGGCATCGAGATAGATCCCACCAAGATCTACACTATCCTCGAGATGCTACCTCTGACCAATCTCAAGCAGCTTTGTAGTCTATAAGGGAAGCTCCAATCCATTCGTTGTTTCATCTCGCAGCTTTTTAATCACTGCCAACCTTTTCATCATCTCCTTAAGAAGGACATCTCCTTTAATTGGGATAAGGACTACCAAGAGGCTTTTGAAGCCCTCAAATGCTATCTGGTCTCTCCACCAGTCCTCATTCCACCTAAATATGATCAACCCTTCTACCTTTATATCTCTACAAGCAACCATTCGTTAGGTTCCATGATCACGCATCGAGACGAGCATCACCGTGAGTAGGCGGTCTACTACATCAGCCGAACACTAGTCGACTATGAAACTCAGTATACTCATACCGAGAAACTCTATTTGGCGTTAGTCTTTGCCACTACTAAGCTCTACCACTATCTTCTCAACCACAAGACCTTTTTCATCACTCACACCGACCCTCTTAATTACATGCACTCCAAGCCATACCAAAATCAACGTATGGCTCGGTGGCTCATGCTGCTTGCTGAATTCGACCTCGAATTCATCCAATAAAAATCTATCAAGGGGTAAACCATCGCTGACCAATTGACAGATGCCCCTCTTCTCGACAATCAACCTTCACAGTGCGAGTTTCCTGATATATCTATCACTGCGCTTTCCACCGATGACACCGTCTATCAAATGACCATGTTCTTCGATGGCTCCAAATGTCAACTCGGTGGGGGTGCGCGAGTCATTCTCATCCCACTCAAAAGGGAGCCCATGCTTCTATCTTTCAAGCTCGACTTTGATTATACCAATAATATGGCTAAATATGAAGCCTTAATTTTGGGACTTCAAACCACCCTTTCCCTCAGCATCAAGACCATCAACATCTTTGGCGACTCGCAACTTGTCGTCAATCAAGTCAATGGTTCATACCTCTGTAAAAATGAAATTTTGCAAAGGTACAAAAATCATGCTGACACTCTCCTCACCTCTTTCAACCATTACCTTTTGCAGACTGTTCCGTGCTCCACGAACAAGTTTGCTGACACCATGGCTTCTCTCACCTCACATACCCCATCTTTGTTATCTTCATCCAGACTCTTTGTCATGGTGCATCATGTGCCCTTGCCTTCATACAAATCTCCTACCATCAACCATATCAACACTGTCAGTTCTAGTCCACGAGATGATTGGTATAAGCAACTTGTGGACTACTTATCTCATTCTATCATTCCTCCCCATCTCTCTAGCAATGCATAGCGAGCTTTCATCAAACGCACTGCTCGCTACACCATGCTAGGGGGTCTTCTCTATAAGTGAGGCTTCAACGGCCTCCTTCTTCACTGTTTAATCTCCACTAAAGCCTCTCATGCCATAAAACAAGTCCACGATGGGATTTGTGGTGGACACTTCAGTGGGAACTCGGTTGCCAAGTGAATCTTTCACTTGGGTTATTATTGGCCCACTCTTCATCAAGACTGTAGCAACTATGTTCAGCATTGCATCAAGTGTCAACAGCACTCTAACCTGCTTCATCTCCCCAGCCATGCCTTATGAGTCACTCTAGATTTTGGCCTTTTTCTCAGTGGGGTTTAGATCTCATTGGTGAAATTAACCCTCACTCATCTCTTCGTCATCAATCCATCATCACCGCCACTGAGTATTTCACTAAGTGGGTGGAAGCCATTCCTCTCATCTCCACAAAAGTCAATAAAATTGTCAACTTCATCAGTACCGACATCATCTATCATTTTAGTGTTCCTCACAAAATCATCACCGATAATAGCAAGTCCTTCAAAAACAAAACCATCCAAAAACTATGCGACTCATTTGGCATCAAACTCAGCTTTTCTTCGCCTTACTACCCACAAGCAAATGGGCAGACTGAGGCTTCCAACAAAATTTTGACTAAAATTCTCATGAAGGTGGTCAACAACACTGGAAGGGATTGGCACATTCACATTCCCTTCACTTTGTGGGCCTACTGCACTAGCATCTGAACCTCTATAGGTGCTACCCCTTTCTCTCTAGTGTACGAAACAGAGGCTGTCATACCTCTCAAAGTATAGATCCCATCTCTTCGCATCTCTCTGCATGACATTCTCTCCAATGATGACTTTTGTCAAGATCGCTTAGCTCAACTTGAGTTACTTGATGAACGTCATCTTGCTGCCCTCAACCATCTCCATGTCTATCAAAATCGCATCAAGCGAGCATATGACAAAAATATGCGAGAACGAGATTTCAACATCGGAGACCTCATCCTCAAAGAGAACCAGCATGTCACCAATATGGAGTGAAGTAAACGAGGCAAATTCACCCCTAATTGGCTTGGACATTTCATCATCATGCACAAGTATGGGTTAGGGACTTATCATCTATCTTCTCTCGATGAACGGCCAGAACCTGAGCCTCTCAATGCCTTGCATCTGCGGCCATTCTACTGTTAGTCGAGTATTCATCCACTTAACATTTAACTTGAGCTCATCCCTTAAGCAATCCCTATCCTCTTAACCCTCATTCCTTCAACCCTATTCCCCTAAACAAATCCTCTATAACCCTTTTATGATGCATGGATGCTTTATCTTAATAAAAGGGAGCCCTTGAACTTCTATAGTCTTGTCCATGACTTCAAATTCTATCAAAAAAAAAAATAATAAAAAATCGAGATGTCAAAACATATCCAAGGTCACCAAATCAAATAAAAAAGTAGACTACTCCCTCGAAGGACAGCTATACTATCATTGTTGTAACTAATAGACTGCTCCCTCGAAGGACAGTTATTCAAACTTATATAAAGCAAAAATATAGACCACTCCCTCGAAGGATGGATATGACTAAATCTTGATACAAATAGCACCTTTTTAGAAGCTTCCCACATCGATTAGCTTCACAAATGACCTCAAAGAAAAATGACATCTCTATGTAGACTTCCCGCATCGATCAGTCTACACCCAAAAAAAAAATGGGTCATGGACTTGGCTTGTAGTTATCTCAGGGTCTCCTATAAAAAGGGGCAAGGTTATCCCTGCTCTTAAAATGGGTTACCCTATCCTCCTCCTATCATAACACCTACTCAAGGGACTTCAAGCTCACTTTAATGTCAAAGTGATTCGATTACCGCTTTAACACAACCATGGTCAACAACGCAATGCATGAATGGGGCTCTTTGTTCTAACAACCCCTATCTATGCTATCATTCTGGTCCTTGTCAATGAAAGAGTGAATATGTCTCTCACTTCCTTTACACTTTGGTCACATTCAACCACATCATTTGTCAAATCAACTCAACCCAATTACTTTTTTAGACCACTCTCATAACCTATTCACACTAGTTTCTATGGACACCAATACACATGGAAACTATCGACCAGACGCAATTTATGTTAAGCATAAACCAATACTTGCTGAAGCATAAATATACCTCAATTCATTTTTAGCATACATCCATCACAACTATGGATAATTGCTAGGGATGAAAGACCCTCGACCAATGTTACAAAATACACCATTTGGAAAAAAAACTTTGACATCATCTTATCCTCATCATTTCGACACATGACCAAACCCATCATCGACCATTTTGCCTCTTTTTCTGAACTACATTGGTCTGAGGCCCTAAGACCAGGGCTATGTAGGTAGCACTCAGATGACATGACGTCTTCTGGGGTTAGCTCGACCACCTTTGTTTGTTCATCTCTTTGATGGACAAACCTTCTTTTCTTTGACCATGGCCTCGACCTCGACCAAGACCAATCAATCTCTTCGACTCTTCCTCCCCTTTTTGGGAGAACTATATTGGCCTAAGGCCCTTAAGACAAGGGCTATGTAGGCAGCACTCAGTTGACATGGGGTCTTCTGGGGTTAGCTCGGCCATTATCTTCGTCACTTTCTTCTATCTCATTCTCTTGCCACCTGTCAATCACATCACAATTAATCACATATTATCATAATCATTAGCATAATCATTTTCATCATGTCCATCATAGTCTTTAAACATAAACATCACTATCATAACCATTAAAGATTCATCATCATATAACCACAACAATATCATTAACCTTAACATTATCATCACATTAGTCATCATAATCATAAACATCATATCAAAACATGCATCAAATCAAAATAACATAACACATCCATAACAACATCCATAACTCATGTCAATGCTCAAAATGATCATCATATATATCTCAAAATTTTTTATAATCGCACAATCTGTGCATCTCTCTCTCTCAAAAAATCAAATACATCTCTCATCATCGGCTCACAGGCTGGTATATACATCAAAAATAACATCACAATCTGCCCTCAAGGCTGTGGCTATGGTGGTGGTGGCAGTGGCCAAGAAGACGCTGTATCCTCTCCCCCCTCTGATCTGCACCATCTGCAAGACCCTAAAGCCATCGCTCGTGACATCGACCGCTGTTGACTCAGATCTGCCCTCATCCCAGAGTATCATTGTATCTGAGGGAACCCCCTGATGGCCCTCTCATAATACGCGATCTTGTCCAGTGCATCATTATATCAACTATAGATACATTCTGCAGTAGACCCATCAGACCTGCTGCCGTGCCCTACACTGAACCCTGCGACTGTGAAAACCCTGGCTGCACTGACACTAACTGTGTGGGCTACGGAACTGGCTGTTGAAGTGGATGCTACATCGAGCCCTATCTTCTCAAGCCCTATCCTATTGATGCATGTGCCTGGGCTACGGCCGACTGACTCTACAAAATAGTGACCTGTCCTATCAAATTAGCCACTCGACTTGTCAACCCTACCATCTCCTCCTATAATCCTATGACCTAGCTCTCCAAAATGGTCACTCGTCTTTATGCTGCATCCCTCTCCTGGATGGCAGCATCTCTCTCTTGTCTAGCAGTGTCCCTCTCCTGCCTCACCATATCTCTATCCCTGATCATTACCTGTAGATCTAGCTGTGGTCCTACCTGTATCCCTGCATACTGCCCTACCCACCATGTTGTATAAGCCTCTTGCATCCTGGGTCTGCTATCCCAGGGCCTACTAGTATCTCCTCAAAATTAGGCCCCTCTGTCTCCTCTAGCAATGGGAGTGGTGCCTCAATGTCATCCCGTTTATACAGTGGGAAGGCAGGTGGCACATCCTGTAATAGCCCATACTGGCACTGCACTCTCTCCACTGGCACCCTCTCAAGCTCGCTGGCTCATCTGCCCCTGACCCATCGCATACTCTGAGTCTCGACCAGCTGCTCTCCCTAATCTCTGAATGCTAGATACACCAAGTACGGTCTCTAAATGATATTTATAGGAATCAGGGCCTCGAATACCCCTCTGTAGTGGTTAATATCTCTGACCACTCCATCCACCTGCATCTGCACCATCACCTCGCACCATCACCTGAATTCAACCTTGAAGCTAGCCTAAATCACCACTGGGAGGCCGAGAGGACGTGTCACCGTGATGTGCTCGTAGGCCCAATAGTGTAGCAAGTGGCCCATGCACAAGCTGTATCACCACTGTTGGCTAATGCCCCATAACTCTCTATATACCTGGGCCAAAAAGACTGGTTCCCAGGTGAACACTGTCTGTCACTCAATCATGTCTATCAAAACTCTAGTCATAGCAACTAGAAACCTGCCTCCCTCTACATCTGGCAATGCATAGACTGTGATGCCGATCATCATCAAGACCGCTTACCGATGCGCATCCTCATCTGCCGCATATAATGGCTCATAAGCAAAACTGGCTGAGTGATAACTCACCTTAGTTGCATGCTCTCCAAACAATGTCACCATATGAATATCATGCACCTCTCTCGAGAATGCATATAGGTTGCTCTGTGTACCGACAACTGTAAAATTTGGTATACATCCTCAACTGTGACCATCATCTCTCTCGTGGGTAGGTGGAAAGTGTTGGTGGAATGACCCCACCACTCAATCAGTGCTACCATCAAGCTCACGTCCCTTGCCACCTGACAGTAGCATCTCAGCCCCCCTAATCCAATTGTGATCATCTGCGCCCACTCTTTGACCATCACACCTTCGTGCATCCACGTCAGCAAAGTCAGGAGGTGATCTCGCAGCATCAGAGTCTACCTCACCTGCATCCATCAGCAATCAAACTCATGTTAAATCTATCTCTACTCTTCCTACTTGACCAACCTATCTGACCATCTACGTCCATCTCGACACCTGAGAAGTCCTTGGCGTCGCTTCGACCCCTTGACTTGACCATTTTTTATCACTCCTTTTGACCAGGTAGCCACCGATATCGGTTATCATGCCGGTGATGGCACTCATCTAACTGACATTGGTTAATTAGTGACCGATGTCGGTAGATGAGTGACCGACATCAGTCTATGGTCGGCCGATGTCGACAAACATGCCGACGTCAGCGACTGGTTCGGCCCTAGGGCTGAACGGGGCGAGCCCAAAATTTAGGGCTTCCCCATTTTTCCTCCCCCAACCCTCCTAGACCCTCCTAAATCACTTCTAATCTATCCTAGACCCCCTACCCACCTTCTTAGCTACCCTCCCCCCTCAATTTCTACCTAAAGCAACCAAAAATTCAAAAATCAAATTAAAATAAAAATCAACCAAACAGGGCTCAGAGACCCTCCTACCTCATCCCGGCATCGCCGACATGGTGGCACGATGGGTGCCACTGGTGGTGGACCTCCCATGAGTCCTCTACTCCCCTCTACCATCTCTTCTGTGCCAATGACTCTGCATGCTCTTGCAGGCCCACACACATCCCTGCAGTGTCCAATCAGCTCCCTCTCTCCACCAATGTTCCTCTGCCACCTTGCACCGCTCCTCAGTCAACTCTGGGTCGCTTTCACTCAATCAACTCCAGAGCTCTTTTTCTCTTAGTCAACCAAATCACAAATGACTTTTGGTAGGCTACCAATCCATTTTTGTCAGATTTGGCAGGTCGTCGACATCGACATTTTCGTGCCCTTATTTGCTGACGTCGGCCAATTTCCACCGACATCGGTCATTTTCGTCCACTGATGTCAGTTAGTTCACTAACATTGGCATTATTCAAACCTCCTCATTGCCTAAAATCATGTCCCCAATTAGTCAGCTCTCTAGTAGAAGTCATCTTAACCCCCTGGGGCACAATTGAGATCACTTTTGCCTCCGTCTATTGACCACCAAACCTTAGAGATCATGACCATCTCCTCTGACCGTGACCACTTTCAAGACAACTCTGCCTTGGTTATTTTGATTGCCTTTGCTACCTCATGACTGGCTAACAAATTATCCACAGACCACATTTTTGACCTTCACAAGTATAGGATCGCAAGCCGATTGATCCCCACTACTTGTGGCATTTTCGTGTTTCCAAGAGCACTTCCTGAGCCCAAGATACCTGAAACACGATGACCATTGGACCTTCATCTTAGATTGAATAACTTGATCAGCTACGACCAAATGTTGGGGCCCGATTACTTCAATTTTGGCACTCCTCGACCCTCAACCTATGATAATTTGACCTGACCATCCCGTGAAGTGGTATACGTGCAATCATGACTATTGCAGCATTCACACTCACCCTCTCTCTATCCATCTCTCTGTCAAATCGACACTCGATCTTAGGTTCCCTTCCCTCGACTCTCATTTGAGGGGGGAACACCTCATCCCATACCTGGGGCAACCAACTCCTGTTTTTGTCTTGCAGTTCATCAAGAACAACCAACAAGACAAAAAGGGGCAAATGTAGACACTGAAATCGTGTCTACCCCTAGGTCTTCTTTCACCCTTGGCCCCCTTGGTCTATGTCCTAACACTTGTCTTAGTCCCCTCCATTTTTAAAATTAAAATAATTAAACATTATTCTCACTTTTCCACCTCACCCATGCCACCTTGGATCCCCTCCTTGGATCCCCCCACCTCTCTCCTAGCCTTTATTTCCCAAATCTCCCCTTTATCCTCCCTCCCGCATCCATTTATGCCTTCCTCGACTATTTTTCCACAGCCCCTTGACCCGACAGCGTGCAAGAATGGACAGAGGCTAATTTTAGCCTCTGTCCCCATTCTTCTACCGCCGACGTCGGCTACCCTGCGGCCGACGTCGGCGATCCTGCCAGCGTCGGCAGCCTTCAAAACCATTTCCTACATATGTTGCAGAAACCCCCTCATGAACAGAACTCTCTTGACACTTCTACATTCATATTTTCTTCTCTTCCCTCTCGTACAACAACACCAGCAGCTACAGGTACCTTGCAGAGCAGCTCTAAGCAACATCTTCATTTGTAGGTTCTTCAACAGCTCTGACAACAGGCTTTTCCATTCTTCAAACAGCAGGCAAGAGGTAAGCACAGTGTTGTTTTCCATTTTATTTCTTATCTGTGTTTATCTATTTAGCTAACTACTACCTAGACCCTCCCTGTTTGTCCCTGAGAGGCTGAAAAGCCTTCTCAGACACCTGCCTCTCATTCATCCCCCTTTTGTGCTTCTAGTTCCTGCCAGTCACTTTCCCGATAGTCCCCTTTGCCCAACCAATTCTGCATAAACCCTCAGACTACTCCTCAAGACCCAAACAGTCCCTCTGAATCCCACATAGACCCTCAGACCCTCAGACAAAGCCTCAGTCCATTCTGTAGACCAAGACCAGCCTTGTAACTCATCCCTAACTATTGCCCCAGCCGACCTCGTCCATTTCCCCTACCGATGTCTGCAGCATAACCGATGTTGGCGACCTTCTCTGACTGATGCCAGCAATACCACCAACGTCAGTGACTGTGCAAAGGCAGATTGCTTCTAAACAGGTATGCTTTTGCTTTCAATTCTTTCTTTCTATCTTTTATCATTTATCACTTTCTATTTTTGATTAGCATTTTTTTTTAATAGTGGACTGTCATCTTCCAAGAAGCCTTTGCGCTTTTAGGACCAAGTCTTCGCTTGGCAGTCCACCCTTTTGTCATCTAACATTTTTCATGTCTTAGTGTTTTCTCTTTCAGGTGTCATCCTCCACAACCAAAGAGGAGTTCTCACAATGTCTAAATTTTGGTGTGCACGTCTACAATTTAGGTACATACAGACCCTCATCCATTTTCCTTTAGTTTCTCATTTCTCTTTCTTGAATGTGAAAAGCGAATCTAGCGTAGAAACAAGGACATTACCTTTCCATTCAAATTTGTCAGAGGATAAAGTACCTTGCTGGAGATTCTGAATCAGAACCTGTGTATCCTTGTCTTGCTCCCATTCTAACCTAGCTTCATCTACCCAATCTGCTTGCAATATGGACATGGCACCAAGTAATGCTTATGTGGATGCATCCCATCTAGATAGTGCATATGCTACTACATTATCTTTACCCTTCTTGTAGATGATTTCAAAATCATAACCCAACATTTTGGTTACCCATTTTTGTTGTTCCTCAGATGATAATCTTTGCTCTAAAATGTATTTGAGACTATCATGATCCGTTTTCACCTTAAAGTGTCTACCCATCAAATAAGGCCTCCATTGTTTAACTGCATGAAGAATAGCCATCATTTCTTTCTCATAGACAAGTTTTTGTAGATTCTTACCTTTGAATTGAGGACTTTCAAATGCAATGGGTCTTCCTTCCTGCATTAGTACTGCCCCCAATCTAGACCCATAAACATCACATTCAATAATGAATGTTTGTGAGAAGTCTGGAGTAGCCAAAACTGGAGTGGTGCACATAGCTACTTTTAGTTTCTCAAATGCTTTGGTGGCATCATCATTGAATGGAAAGCATCCTTCTTTAGCAATGCAGTGAGTGGAGCTACTATACTTCCATAACCTTTCACAAATCTTCTATAGTAACCTGTTAGTCCAAGAAAACTTTGAAGGTTTTTGAGAGTTTTTGGCATGGGCCATTCCATTATCACTTTGATCTTTTGAGGATCAACTTTGACCCCTTCATGGGAAATAATGTGACCAAGGTACTCTACCTCCTGTACTCCAAAAGCACATTTAGATGGCTTCACATAAAGTTGGTGCTTCTCCAAAACTATCAATACCTGTTTCACATGTTGCAGATGTGCTTCCCATGTCTGACTATAAATCAATATGTCATCAAAGGAAACCTAGCACAAACTTCCTTTAAAAAGGCCTAAAAACAGTGTTCATCAAACTCTTAAAAGTAGATGGTGCATTTGTAAGACCAAAGGGCATTACCAAAAACTCATAATGGCCCTCATGTGTTCTAAAAGCAGTTTTATGAACATCTTCATTCTTGATTCTAATTTGATGGTACCTCGAGCGAAGATCTAATTTTGTGAAATAATTAGCACCATGCAACTCATCAAGTAAATCATCAATTACTGAAATAGGAAACTTATCTTTGATGGTGTACTGGTTGAGTTCCCTATAATCGGGGCACATCCTCCATGTGTCATCCTTCTTCCACACCATGACCACTGGTGATGAATATGCACTTTGGCTATGCTTGATGATCCCTGCCTCCAACATCTCATGGACCATCTTTTCAATTTCACTCTTTTGTGCATATGGATATCTATATGGTCTAATATTTGGTGGTTGACTACCTAGAATTAGTTGAATGGCATGATCATGTTCTCTTTTTGGTGGTAGTCCTTTTGGCATGGCCCCAAAATAGATGAGTGGTCTTCAAGAATTATTTGCAGATCAAGATGTGTAGATACCTTTGGGGGTTGAACTTCTATAGAGCATAATCGTGCAATAATTCCATCTGCCCCCTTTTTTAGCATCTTGGTCATCTGATGTGAACTAACCAACTGTGGAGATTTTACATGTAATCCATGTAATTCAATTTTCTTACCTTCAGAATGAAAGCACATGAATAGTTCTTGGAAGTTCATCTCAATGGTACCTAAGGTTGTGAGCCATTGGACTCCCAAAAAAATGTCTGTGTTACCCATGGGAATAGCAAACATAGGAGAGTCAAGATTGTACCCACCCATAGTAAGCTTAATACTATGGCATTTGCCTGAACAATTAATTGTGCCACCATCTGCATTCATTACCTAAAATTTTGGTGTTGGGTAGATGAAATAGTTCAATCGAGTGGCCAACTTATGGTTTATAAAGTTATGTGTGCTCCTTGAATCAATCAACACTGTCACCTTCTGTTTCTTGAGGAAACCCACCACCTTAAGAGTTTGTGGAGTGCTAATACCTGCAAGTGCATGACAAGAGATTGTAGGGTGGGAATCTTCAAGTACCTCCTCTATATCTTCCTCATCATCATTAGAGGCATCATCTGCTTCTTCATCTTCATTTGGTCCCTTAATGTAGAATAACTTCTTCTCAGCACATCTATGCCCTTTACTCCACTTGCTATCACAACCAAAACATAATCCTTTTGCACGCTTTTCTTCAATTTGCTGAGGGGTCAATCTAGTAGGTGGAGGAAATGCTGATGATGATATGCTATGATCTTTGAAGTGAGTGAATGGCTATCTCTTATTGGCTAGGAATTTTTCCTCAGCTCTACGTGCTAGGATAATAGAGTCAGAAATATTAAGTGGATTAAACATGCGTACCTCATGTTGAATGTGGTCCTTGAGTCCACCCAAAAATAGGTCATTCAAGTTTGCATCAGAAATTGTCTCCACACGTAAGGATAGGTTCTAAAAATGATGAATATAATCCTTGACAGAGCTAGTTTGTTGCAATTTTACCATTTGGCTGAAGTAATTATCTGTCACACTATTGCCATAGTGTAATTGTAACTGCTCTTGAAAAATTGTCCAAGTGACATTGAGACCCATCTTTTTCTTTTTATCACACAACCATCAATACCAAATGAATTGATCAGGTTCAAGATACAAGGATGCCATGGTGACCTTCTGTCCACTTGGAATCTGATGTAGGTCAAAAAAAATCTCCATTTGGTTGAGCCAATTGAGTGGATCTTTTCCATCGAATTTGCGCATATCCACTTTTGGTACTAGGTTCTTCTGTGGCCATGGAGTTGGATTTGAAGTAGACTGGTTATGAGAACCACCCTGGTGGGTTTGTGAAATAGAGTTAGCTTGATGATTTGATTGATTAATATTCAAAGCTGTCATGATATATCCCAAACTATCTTGAATGGATTGCATATTAGATTGTATGTCTTACACCTCACTCTGAATGCCTTGCACACTATAGTCAAGCTGCCTCACTTTGTGATCTATGTCAGAAAATCCTGGTACAAAGGGTCTATTACACCCCCCTTCTGACTCCATCTCATCCTTGTTAGGAGTTTTTCCTGGAGTTTTAGCCCCCTTTCCTCGGCCCCGAGTTTGTGGACTTGCCATAAAAGGGTTTTATGATGTCGACCCTTATTGACACTTTTGACCCAACTTTGACTAAGCAATTTTGGAATTATTTCAGCCTCAATTCAAAATATACAAAGAACAAACCATAGCCAAATTTTTCTACGATTTCCAAAAATGTAAACAACTCAAAAAAATTCTTTGAATTGCACACAATAGAGCAATTTTATGAAAAATCATAAAATAGCAATAACTTTTGAAAAACAGATCCAAATAATCTAAAATTTTAATAGAATATTAATGTGATGATTTATGATCTTCAGTAAAAAATTTATGATAAATTCGTAACCATTTTTTATATATCACAAAATTAGTGTTTCGCCCACAAGATTGCCCAAATTGCAGCTCTGATACCACTTGTAATGAAATTACTTCAAGAATTAAGTATAATAGCAGAATTGTATCCAAATATGACTCAAATATATCCAAATATATGATAATAGATAAGTCACTTTGAGGGGGAAACCTCCACAAGCTTCAATAAGAGCAGAATTCACAATACCCACTACCTTCTATATATAGTCTAACTAGGCCATGGTTACTCCATAGGCCGACCTACTAATCTAAAGAAAGCCACAAGTCGGCCAAAAGTTAGCCACAATATAATGTCAAAGAGAGATAAGTAAGACACAAGTCGGCTAATACTATCCTCATACATGTGATAGGTTAGGGGCGTAGCACGCACGGTGGGTTGTTGGGGTGGGTTTTTCACCCCATATAAGCCGATTTGAGCCTATCTTTCCTCATTACTTCCTCCTCTCCTCCTGCCTCTTGTGCCTGAGCGACCCAACTGATGAGTTAAAGTGCATTTTGGTGGATTCAACCTCGTAGCATGCACAGTTTCTTAGGTAGGTATTGTTTTTGGCATTTATTTCTTTTTCTTTCTTATTTTTGCTTAGTGTTAGTTGTTGTTTTTTTTATTTTTCTTTTCTTTTATCTTTCCCTCTTACCCGTGTGCTTCCTCTCCACCTTGCCGCGGGCATGGTTTTCTCTCCCATTTTGGCCCACAGATTTCTCTTCCCTCTAGCCCGCGTTTAGCCTTAAGGGCGACAAAATTTGCCGCCCATGTCTTTAACTGAGAAATAGTTCCCTGAAGGGGTGGCATTTTTTGCTGCCTTTTCTTTTTCTTCATACCCTCCTTGCAAGAGTAGTGATTTTTTCTACCCTTGCAGACCCCTTTGCATAGGTGGCAAATTTTGCCACCCTTACCCCTTTCTTTTCTCCAAACTGTAAGGGCAGCGAAATTTGCCACCTATGCAGCCCGTCTTTGCAAGGGCAGCAAATTTTTCTGCCCTTATACTCTTTTATCCTGGCATGCAGGGGCAGCTAATTTTGCCACCCGTGCATTTCTCCCCCAAATTTTCCTAACTTTCAGGAATTTTTTGAGTTGTCCTTTTCTTTCCCTTTCTTCCTCATATTTCACTCCTTCTGACCCGACCTATTTAAGTGACCTTCATGGTCATAATCACTCATAATGCATTTTCCCCATTTGTCATCTCTCTCTCCTAATTGCTATAATCATGACTGCAGTTCAATCAATGAACTCTTACACATCTGCTCCCATCCGGTCGAGATCATTTCCAATGATAGAAGTGTCTCCCAAGAAGGCAAAAATAATGAAATACAAGTATCAAGGTGTCCTCCTCCTCACTTCTATCACATTCAACGTTGATGATATTCGAGACACTGAGATTGGCCATGTGGACATGGCCAAATTCCTAACCCATGCAAAGGCGACAAACCCCAGCACCGGGATGAAAAGGATCATCGAGAGCAACATCCACCTGGTGGCTGCCTTTTTGGTAGCAGTGCATCATACTGAATTCATCCTCTAATGCACGTGCTTCTATAACAAACAGACTAGGACGAACTTAGATTCCAGTGGCAACATGGTGATTCAGTTGGACCCTGAATTCATCGATAAAGTGTTTATGTGCCCTCTAGCCACTGAAGTAACTAAGATCGACTTCGTGGATGTGTAGAAGGAGTATGATAAAGACCCTAAGAGGGTAAAGAAGGTCATGAACTATAAGTGGTTAAAGACCCCCAGGACTAGCCTCTCCAAATGGCCAAAGAACTTTTTGAGGAGTGATTTTGTCGAAGAAGTTGGTGACTTGATCACCCTTCTAAGTAGAGTACGAGGCCTCCCATCCTCTTCACAGTTCCATGAATGGATGTATCAATTCATCAAAATCATCCTTCAAGGCAAGCAAACCATCTTTTGGGAAGAGCAAATCAGCAATGCCCTCCATGAGCAGTTAACCAAAGTACAGACTTCCTTCAAATTCTACATGACTTCGTAACTGATTTATGTAACTACCGCAATGCGATCTTTCTCAGGATTAACTACTGAAGGAGATAGAAAGACCACTCTGGTCTACTCGTATTATCCTTAGCTAATGTTTTGAGGGTCAACTCATCACTTCAAGAGGGTAAATGATGCCTTTTTTGCTATATTTTTATGTCTCTTTGACCCACAGCTCGAGCAAAAGAGAATATCAGACAAGGCCTGGGCAGTGGTCAATGATTACGGATGCATGTTCCTTTAGTTCCCCACATTTTGTTATCTTTGGGTCAGCTTTTACCAAGGCTACCCCTACATGCTCCCCAAGTTCCCTTCAGATAAATTAGTTCTAATAGAACTTTGCCGACAACTGGTTGTCATGCATACTAGACAGATGGAACTAAAGAGACCAGGTTTCAAGTTTCCAATCGAGATTGGCAGATATTCTATTGCAACGTCAACCAAAGCCAAGGTCATGGAAACCAAAATATAGATGGTTACTTTAAAGCCATTCAAAAGATGAGAAAAATTTGACTACAGGGGAGTCAAGGAGAAGATCAGAAGGAAAACTCAGACTCATGAACCAATGATTGAAGATATCTGGGTAGATCTAAGGACAACTGAGGAAATTAGGAAAATGGACTATTACACGCTGACACTAGAGTAGATTGAATATCTTGGGCTTGAAGAGATCCCCTCTGGTCTAACTGATGATGGAAACATCATAAATAACAGGTATTTGGCAGAGAAGGTTACTGGTTCCCCTCTCCCTCTAGTTCAGTGGTCTTAGAAGGAGCTGACTTCTCTAAGAAAAAGATTCGAACCAATATTGGCTAACACCAATGATTGGTTAGCAGCTAAAGGAATCACTCTGAGAGAATTTGTTATAGGTTCAGAGCTTGAATACCAAACAAAATTAAAGAGAAAAGCAGAAAATAGAACTAAAAACAAAGGTGATGTCCCTTTTCCTTCTAGGCCTCACAAGCCTAAAATCATCTTTGTATCTAAAAAACCTAAGGCCACTGAAGATCCTACAGCAGCAACAAAAGGAACTAAGGAATAGAGCCCTCAGGCACAGGCAGCTCAGCCCATGGAGAAAGATGATTAGCTGTCAGGGCAACCTAGCACTGGACCTCCACTCTCACAGGAACAAGCACAGTCAAGCAAGAGCATATCTTCTTCTCCCCCTTAGTCTCCTATGGTCCCCTCTTCTCCCATCTCTCCTATCAGTATTCCCTCCTCTAGAGCCGCTTCTCCTTCTAGGGTCGTATTTGGTGATCGTCAGGGCCCTTCTATAAGTTTCCCTCGCTCTTTTGGATTCATTCCAAGTCTATCAGCTCCTTCCTTCAACTTGCCAACAAGCCCTGCACCTAAGCCAGAATCATTAGTCAGTGTAGTTTCACCAGTTACTCTGCCTACAACTACTATCACCACTAGCAGTGTGAAAGCTGCTATAGTAACACTAGCAGAGACAACCATTGCCACAATAGGTACTTCTCTCCCACCTAGGATGTCTACTTTCACGCTGAAAAGAAAGAAGATGGCCATCTCTCCAGATGAGTTTGACTTTGTCAAAATGGTGCTAGTGAAAACAAAGGCTCCTAAGAGGCCAAAAATCCTCTCCAAATTGGTCGAAAAAAAGGGACAAAAATTTCTAGAAATTGCCAAGCCTCCACAGGACGTGACCCTTGAGGGTTTTGAGATGAGCAGCTATTCCATCTCTCATGTTGAACTTGGAAAAGTTACTCACAAAGGTGTGAAAAGTGATCTTCAGTCGGCTATGGACATCATGGTCCAAAAATTTGATAGAGAGAAGGAGATGAAGGATTATTACAAAGCCAAAGTAGAGCAGCTAATGGTAGTAATAAAAAGGTTCACTCTTCCTTCTGAAGCAGCAACTCCAGAGGCCTTCTCCGTGGATGACTCAGTCATTCAAAAAGTAGAAAAGACTTATTTGAAAGGGAAATTCCTAGAGGACTATATTGAAAAGATGCATACTCAGGGATTTTCTCTACTTACAGAAGTAGCAGAAAAGATAGGAAAAATGAGGAAGGTAAAAGCGAAACTAGATGACTTCATCTCCCTCATTTCTCAAGAGATCGATAGTCTAGGAAAAGATCTTAACAAATGGAAGGAAATGAAGGACCTCAAGAAAAGCACCTTAATATCTATCAGTCTCATCTCCAACAAGGACTCCTATGTTGAGATCAAGGAGTCACTGACCTTCAAAATTCAGGTACTCAAAGACTTAATTGATGATCTTAAAGCTTTCAAGGAAGGTAGTGAGAAGAGTGACTTGAGCCTGCTGAATAAATTAGAAGAGCTGACATGTGAATTAACCTCTAAAGACAATCAGTTCCTTCCGGCAGAAGAAATAATTCAGAATTTCAAGGAGATGGTTCAGAGAGATTTTGAAGAAAAATTCTTCTCAATGTCTACTGTGGACAGCATTCTAGATGCTCAGTTAACTTTGGAGAATTTAAAATCCAGGTTAATTGGCCACGCTAAAGCCATCACAACATTGAAGGATGCATTGATCAGAGCCAAAATCGTCTCTAAGAACATGATTGTGCCAGACAGCATCAGAATTCAGGCATCCATCAGAATGTTCGATGCACACATGAAGAAATCTGGTAGTAAGAACTAAATCTCTCTCCTTCTTTCTTCTTCTCTCCTTATGCACTTTTGTTTTGTGCAAAGTGTATGCAATTTTGAAAATTGTAATTACATGTAAATATTTTGAAAAAATATCTAAAAGTTAAAGATGAGTCATCTTTGACCAAGATATTTTATATATTTTATTATTTTCTCTTTTTGAGGATTGTCTCCCTATATATAGTGGAGACCTCATTTTGTAAAGAATCTTGGATAATAAAAAGCAAAACAACTCTGCTGAAATTGAAGCAATCTTTGAGACTTTGTGCTCATTTTTTTAACTCATATTTTATTAAATGAATGAGAAGCAAGTTCATTTCAAACTTTGTGTTGAGATTGTCTGTGTTGTTTAGGAAACAGTTCTTAAGTCCTTTTTCCTGATAATATCTTGTTTATCTAATTTAATAAGCAAAGTGGGTGTGTTAGTATTATCTGAGGGCATTTATGGAAGGTAGAAGATAAACTTTGTGCTACTTTTGTCTTTGAGTTTCAGTTTTCTTTTGTAGTTTCAGGTGAAGACTTTGTGCTTCAGTTCACTTTACGGTTGTATTTTTTCTGAATCGGTGAAGGAGACTACGCAAGACTTTGTGCTTGCGTGAGTATTCTTGTGAACTTCGTCACTTCAGGTGATTTTTCTACTCCATGTTTGATACCATTCTTGAAATAAGAGGAATGTTGTTGGCTGTGGACTAGGATTTCCCCCTTTTTGTTCTTTAGACATTACTTTTGAAAAAAGAGAAGTAGATGCTGTGATACCACCCCATGTGTTATTTTTTGCTTAATTATATACATATATCAAACATATAAATATTTAATAAGAAACCTCCCCTTGATGAGAGGAGAGATTTGTTCCCTGCTGATGCAATAAACTTACACATCTGGCTAACTGATCTCCCTATGTTGTGGTGATAAGAACTATTTTGGTCACCAGTTAGCTGGCCAACAAAATATTCACCCAAAAAAAATTTGGTGACTCTGTTGGGGATCGAATATGCAGTCTGAAACCTCAAGCTTCAGATTAAAGCAGTCCCTACCCTTATCCATTACATAGTCTAGCGACTCTGTTTCATGTCTTACCCATTATCGTTATAGCCTTACCATCCATCTCTGTTACATTATCTGGTCTGCAAAACCAGAGCCGCTGGGAAGAACATGCATTTTGAAGCCTCAAGCTTCAACTTGAAGCAGTTTTGGTCCCTTTTTCATTTTAAAATCTGGCAACTCCACGCTACACCAGAAGCTAGAGATCTAAGGGTGTTGTTGACCCTATGTTTGAGTTGGCATAGCAAAGTAACTTTGATCTCTTTTCTCCGTCACCTTTCCTCCAACGTTCTAAGAGTTTCCCTCCTAACTCTATCAAGTCACCAAAACAAGGTAGAACTTCTTTTCCTACGGTTAACCGTGCCCTGTTGGTAAATACTCCACCAAGGTTTGCTATCCCACCATTTAATCATCTTAACATTATGGCTCAAGGCCCGTGGGTTAATTCCTTTGGCCCTCTCAATTTGACTGCACCTCTGCATGAACTACCTCGTAGTTCTAGAAAGAATTTTCCTTTGTTTTTTGGTGATGGAAAGGTTCATCCTGACGAGCATATTGCCGCTTTCTCCATAGCATGTGGCATAATCGGTGTGGAATTCAAAGATGTAATAGTTAGACTTTTTGTGAAAACTTTGCAAGGAGCTACCGCGGATTGGTTCTATCACCTGCAAGGCGGGTCAGTAATAGACTGGGATACGCTCAAATCCAAATTTGAAGCTAGGTTGAAGATGCACATGCTTTGTTGGCTCAGCTAACACAGTTGAAGAAAGAACCCCAGGAACCCATGAGGGATTTCATAGCTAAATTCAACAAGTTGAGAAACTAGATTCCAACTGTGGCTCAGCCCACACCAGAAAATCTCAAGTGTTTTTTCATCAATTCACAGCTTCCTAAAGTAAGTTTCCTATTGAGGTGAGCTGGCCCTATGGATCTAGGCTTGGCTCAAAGTTTGGCTATTGAGATTGAGGATGATCTTATCCTAGCAGGTAAGATCTGAAGAGACTCTAGTAAAAATAAATTCTCTTCATCTGCTAAAAGTTCTTCAAGTACTACAGATCCTATGGTGAAAAAATTGACAAACGAACTGATAGCTTTGAAGAGACAAATAGCCCAAGGTACGTCTGCTCTTACCTGTCAAGATGCACCTAGGAGAACATTCCAAAATCAATAATATCAAGGTAATGCTACCCGAAACCAAGGGTAATCCAATCGCCTACCCCCCTCCAGGGAGATTAGCCATTGAAGCAGCACCTGCCAATTCAGTAGTTGCCTACCTAGAAGCTGAGCATGACAACTCTTTTCAACCTTAGTTAGATCAACAAGAAGATGCTAATATCTTCAATGAGCAGGAAGAGAAATTAGCTGATGACTCCAATATCAGTTTCTTGGATTACCAGGATAAAGTTGGAAGTAAAGGGGAGGATTTTGATGGATCTTACACTGTTTTCACCAGATCCCAAAATCAGTCGGCTTCATAGACTGACAAAGGAAAGGTAGAGGAGGAATCCTGGCTAGTGATTTCCATTGCCAAACATGGGAATCCATTGCCTCCACCATCAAAAGATCAGGTAACCCATAAAAAAGTGAGTACTCTCAATCACACGATATCTTCCACTTCTGCTACTTAGACCAGTGCTACACCTATTAAAGTCCCTGATAATGGACTCTCTTCCTCTGTTACAAGTTTTTTTCAATTATTTGATATAATTGATCATGCTAAAAATACTAAAATTCAAATGACAGAGGTTGAATTCTTGAGAGCTAACCCAGAGCAATTTGATAGGCTAGCAAAATATGTAAAAAATAAAGCCGTCCCTATAGGACAAGACTCTTCGAAAGTTGCTCCCGATCTCCCTAAAGATAAATCTGCTCAAAACAATCTTGTTGTAACTCCTCCCATCGCTCCCAAGAAAATTGAACCATTTTATGTCTCCCTGCTTATAAAAGGTTATAAGCTGAGTAATTGCATCATAGACTCTGGAGCTTCAAATAACGTCATGCCCGCTAAGGTGGCAGATTCCCTTGGCTTGACTTTAATCAGAACCTTTGGGAGATGTTTTTCCATGGAAAATAAGCAAGTTCCTCTCCTCAATTAAATAAAAGATGCTCAATATGCCTTCACAAATTTTCCAGAAAAGCGGATAAAAATGATGGTTTTAGTGGCCGATGTTCCCGCATCTTACAGCATCTTGTTTGGGCAAAATTTTTGCAAGGACGTCAGAGGTGAGCTAAATATGGACTTATCCAAAGTAAAGATCCCAGTCCAAGGTGTCATGAAGAAGTTGCTTCCTGAAAAAGAAGCAAGGTACATAGTTACTCGATTATCCACACCAGAAGCTTAAATTTTATTTGAGTCCTCAAGCATGGGTAACTACTTCTTATCTATGGACAGAACCCATGAAACATCTGATGAAACTTCTCCAAATGATAACTTGAGATTGTGTTCAGCTAATACAACTAAAAAATTGACAAATCAAGATGAACACATGGAAGAGCCTCTTCCCCCAAATAGAGGAGTTTTCAAAGAGGAAATAACACCTAACAAGGTATGGACTTTAGAATTTGACAGCAGTTGCTCTTTTACTGGGTCGGGAGCCAGGGTTGTGTTAGTATCCCCTTAGGGAGATATTAATCCTTTGTCTTAAAAATTGTAGTTCAATAATACCAACAACACGGCTAAATATGAATCTCTGTTGCTTGGATTACAGGCTGCCAGAGAAAGAGGCATTAGGGAACTCCATGCTAAAGGAGATGCTGAGTTGATAGTCTGTCAAGTGAGAAACCTCTATCAGACCAAGAATGAGAGGTTGCGCCACTATCGCAACCTAATCTAGGATCAGATTGAAAATTTTGATGCCTTCAACATCTCTGCCGTTCTGAGAGAATTCAATAACCAAGTAGATGCATTCGCTGTCTCTGCTACCCTTCTAGTTCCTCACCCAGATTTTAAGGGAGATAAGTATACTATCAAGCTGGTTTTTTGACCAAGTGTACCAAATAATGCTGGCCACTAGCAAGTGTTCAATAATGATGATCAAATCATCGCCTTCTTAGAGCAAAAAGACAATTTTGAACAACTACATTTTGAAGGTAGTGAACCTCGAGAGTGTGGGGCAGCTCTTGAGGCCCATGCGAACACAGGTGAGGACTTTCTACAGCTTAAAGGGAATAAGATTCCAAAAGGCTTGGTGTCCCTAGAAAAATTGTTTGATAACCATGATAGGTTTATTAAGCAACAACGTACAGATTCAGAGTCCTCTCAAGACTTTGATCAAGTAAACTCGAGAACCAAGCGCGATCCTAAAATGGTAAATATTGGGAAATGCTGCACTCCCAAGGAAATATTTGAGCTTACTAGTCTACTCCACCAATATATGGATGTATTGGCCTATTCCTATGATGATCTGAAATCACTAAGGCCTAATGATGTTCACCATGACATTCCTTTGAAGGTAAACTATGTACCTTACAAGCAAAAATCTAGGCAGTGTAATCCAAAAATCTCAAGTACTATTTTAACTGAGATACAAAAGATGCTAGATGCTCGGATAATTTTTCTAATACATCACTCAACATGGATTGCCAACATAGTACCCATCAAGAAGAAGAGTGGAGAAATTCAAATCTATGTGGATTTCAAGAACTTAAATCAGTTGTCTTTAAAAGATAATTACCCTCTCCCCATCATGGATCAAGTTCTGCAGATGGTAACAGGTTCAAAAAAGTTATCGATGCTAGACAATTTTTTTAGGGTACAATCAAGTTGAAGTCAGAAAAGAAGATCAGCACAAGATAGCATTCACCACACCTTGGGGCACGTTCACTTACTGAAGAATGCCTTTTGGTCTGATAAATGTAGGTGCCACGTTTCAAAGGGTAATGGATCTCGCTTTCAAGGATGAAATGGGGAGATTCATTGTAGTATACCTAGATGATTTGACAGTGTTTTCAAAGCATCGCTCTGAGCATGTTCATCATCTACAAAGGATATTGGAACGTTGTCGCTAGAACGGTATATCTTTAAACCCAAAGAAATCTATCTTCAGAGTAACTAAAGGGAAACTTCTCAGACACATCATGTCCCAAGAAGGTATTAGAATTGATTCAAAAAGAGTCAAGTCCATCCAGGAACTTACTCTGCCTACCAGCAAGACCATAGTTCACTCTTTCTTTGGAAAGGTGAATTTCCTCCGAAGGTTTATTCCTGAGTTTGCTGAGGAAACCCGTCATATTGTCAACATGATGAAGGGCAATTCTATGTTTAGGTGGACCGCTGAGGGTAAATCAGTGTTCAAGTAGATTAAGGAAGCAATCGCTCGTGCACCAGTCTTGGTCTGTCTAGATTATACTAAAGGTTTCAAAATATATAGCTATGCCTCTGAGCATACACTATCGGCTATTTTGGTTCAGCAAAATCTAGAAGGTGCAAAATCTCCTATCTCATTCATGAGTTGTCCACTCAAGGATCACGAGCTGAAATATTCCCTTATGGAGAAGTATGCATATGCCATGGTCAAAGCTGTCAAGAATTTTAGGTCTTATATCTTGAATTCTCACACTAAAGTTCTCTTACCAGATACAATAGTAAAATCCATTTTGACTCAGTAAGAGTTTGGTACAAAGAGAGGTAACTAGATTGCCAAGACTCAGGAGTTTGATCTAGACACCAAACCAACCAAGCTCGTACGAGGAAGAGATCTCTACCAGTTGATCATCAACAACATTCCAAGTGAAGCAAAAAATGAAGAAGTAAAGATCGAAGGCATGCCTATGATTCTCTTTGTTTCCACTACTGATGAGTGATATTCTGACATTGCTCATTTTCTGACATATGGTGAGTGTCTTGTTCATCTTTCTTTTAAAGAAAAATAGAATGTTAAATTGAAATCAGTGGGTTATGTTCTATGAGACAATGGTCTTTATAAGAGAAACCTGGATGGAGCATTTCTTCATTGTGTTGACAAAGCTCAATAAGAAAGACTCTTACAATCTTTCCATAATTTGGCCTATGGAGGACATTTCTCTACACCGGTGATGGCACATAAAATTCTATGAGCAAGGTATTATTGGCCCACGTTGTTCTAGGATGCCTACAAATGGGTGCATAGGTGTGAATTATGTCAGCAATTCATTGAAAAGCCTAAGTTGCCTGCTTTACCTCTCAAGCCGATAGTAATTGAGGAACCATTTCAGCAGTGGGGTATTGATTTCATTGGTGTGGTTAACCCATCTTCAAGTGTCGGGCATGATTATGTCCTCACCGCAATGGATTATTTTACTAAGTGGGTAGAGGCCATCCCAACCAAGCACCCTACATCTGAAGTAGTGTGTAATTTTCTCAAAGAAAATATCATCTCTCGGTTTGGGGTTCTGCTCAACATTATAATAGATAATGTGGCCTATTTTTCCTCATATGAAATTACTCAATTTTGCTTTGGTTATGGGATTACCTTATCTCACACTTTAGATTATTTCCCCTAGGGAAATAGCCAAGCAAAATTGAGTAACAAGAACCTGGTCACTATTATCAGGAAGTTGGTGGACGACAATCAGAGAATGTGGCACAAAACATTATATGACGCTTTGTGGGCAGATAAAATAACACCCAAAAGGGCTATAGGTATGTCCCCTTTTCAGCTTTTGTATGGATTGAATGCAAAAATCCCCATCACCCTTGAACTACTAGCACTCAGGGTAACTAAAGCAATCGAAGACTCAACCTTCAAAAACTCAGTCGACAAAAGAATCATGTGTCTAAACGAGCTGAACGAGCGTCAAACCATGGTACTAGATCAGACCAAAGAGCATCAAAATCGGGTGAAGGCTGTCTTTGATAAGAAAGCTAAAGTTTGCGAATTCCAAGTCAGAGATCAAGTCTTGTTGTGGGACAAGAGGTGAGAACCAAAAGGGATGCATGGCAAATTTGATTCACTGTGGAGGGGCCCATTCACCATTTAACAGCTTTGTGGTGAGGCTAGCTTCTTGCTAGAGTACCAAGATGAAACACCATTTTCACTACCTCACAGTGGACAACATCTCAAGCTATTCAATCTTTGAGACTTGAAGAAGTTCATTTGTATATATGTACATTTTTTTGTGTTCTACCTGTTTTCTTTCTTTCATTTTTAGCTTGACTCCGTAGGCCAATGGCTTGGATGAAGGCACTTAGAGACTGGTTTCTACTCCCACTAATCAATTTGATCAGCAGAAGTTCCCTAATAGGAGCCAGCTATTGTTTTCAAAATTAGCTTAGCTCATTTTTGGGAACAACCCCCTACGAAACTTATTCGTTTCATCTTTTGTCTCTTTAAGTTTGTTTTTGAGGTGGGCTTTTCTCGTTCTCATCTTGGTCTACCTAGAACTTTTGAAATTTGTAAAACATGTCTTCCCAAAAGTGAAGGCCATTATGGTCTCAAAATGTTCCAGGAACTAAGTCCCCTTTTTAGACTACCTCTCCTAAGAGTTAGTCTTTTTCTTCCCTTTCCCTGTAGGGGCAGCAACTTTTGTCGCCTCTGCATTTCCCTTGTTTTTGTGCAAGGGTGTAAAATTTTGCGGTCCCTGCACTTTTCCCTACAAGGGTGGAAAATTTTTTTGCCCTTGCACAAATTTACCAGAACATGCAAGGGTGGCAAAATTTTTTGCCTTTGCATGTCTCGGTAACCATGTGCAGCATTTATGGCCACACACGATGGGTTGTTGGGGTGGGTTTTTCACCCCATATAAGCTGATTTGAGCCTATCTTTCCTCATTACTTCCTCCTCTCCTCCTGCCTCTTGCACCTGAGCGACCTAGCTGACGAGTTAAAGTGTGTTTTGGTGGATTCAACCTCGTAGCGCGCACAATTTCTCAGGTAGGTTTTTTTTTTGGCATTTATTTTTTTTTCTTTCTTGTTTTTGCTTAGTGTTGTTTTTTTTTGTTTTTCTTTTCTTTTATCTTTCCCTCCTGCCCGTGTGCTTCCTCTCCACCTTGCCGCGGGAATGGTTTTCTCCCCCATTTTGGCCCACAAATTTCTCTTCCCTCTAGCCCATGTTTAGCCTTAAGGGTGGAAAAATTCACCACCCATGTCTTCAATTGAGAAATAGTTCCCTAAAGGGGTGGCAGTTTTTGCCATCTTTTCTTTTTCTTCTTACCCTCCTTGCAAGGGCGGCGATTTTTGCTGCCCCTGCAAACCCCCTTGTATAGGCAGTGAATTTCACTGCCCTTACCCCTTTTTTTTCTTCAGACTACAAGGGCAGTGAAATTTGCTGCCTATGCAGCCCATCTTTGCAAAGGTGGTGAATTTCATCGCCCTTACACTCTTTTATCTCAGCATGCAGGGGCGGCTAATTTTGCCGCCCGTGCATTTCTCCCCTGGATTTTCTTAACTCTTAGGAATTTTTTGAGTTGTCCTTTTCTTTCCCTTTCTTCCTTATTTTTCACTCCTTCTTCTGACCCAGCCTATTTAAGTGACCTTCATGGTCATAATCGCTCAGAATGTGTTTTCCCCATTTGTCATCTCTCTCTCTTAATTGCTATAATCATGACTGCAGTTTAATCAACGAACTCTTACACATTTGCTTCCATCTAGTTGAGATCATTTCCAATGATAGAAGCATCTCCCAAGAAGGCAAAAATGATGAAATACAAGTATCAGGGCATCCTCCCCCTCACTTCTATCACATCCAACGTTGATGATATCTGGGACACTGAGATCGACCACATGGACATGGCCGAATTCTTAACCCGTGCAAAGGCAACAAACCCAAGCACTAGGATGAAAAGGATCATCAAGAGCAACATCCACCTAGTGGCTACCTTTTTGATAGCAGTGCATCATACTAAATTCATCCTCTAATGCATGCGCTTTTACAACAAAGAGACTAGGATGGTCTCAGACGCCAACGGCAACACAGTGATTCAGTTGGACCCCAAATTCATCGATATAGTGTTCATGTGCCCTCCAGCCACTGAAGTAACTAATATCAACTTTGTGGATGCATAGAAGGAGTATGATAAAGACCCTGAGAGGGCAAAAAATATCATGAATTATAAGTGGTTAAAGACCCCTAGGACTAGCCTCTCCAAATGGCTAAAGAACTTTTTGAGGAGCGATTTTGTCAAAGAAGTTGGTGACTTGATCACCCTTCTAAGCAAAGTATGAGGCCTCCCGTCCTCTTCACAGTTCCATGAATGAATGTATCCATTCATCAAGATCATCCTTCAAGGAAAGCAAGCCATCTTTTGGGGAGAGCAAATCAGCAATGCCCTCCACGAGCAGTTAACCAAAGTACAAACTTCCTTCAAATTTTACATGACTTCGTACCTAGTTTATGTAGCTACCATAATGTGATCTTTCTTGGGATTAACTACTGAAGGAGATAGAAAGATCACCCCGGTCTACTCGTATTATCCTCAACTGACATTTCAAGGGTCAACCCATCACTTCAAGAGGGTAAACGATGCCTTTTTAGCTGTATTTTTATGTCTCTTCGACCCACAGCTTGAGCAAAAGAGAATATCAGACGAGGCTTGGGCAGTGGTCAATGATTACAAATGCATGTTCCTTCAGTTCCCCACATTTTTTTATCTTCGAGTCTACTTTTACCAAGGCTACCCCTGCATGCTCCCCAGGTTCCTTTCAGATAAATTAGTTCTAATGGAACTTTGCCGACAACTGGTTGTCGTGCATACTAGATAGATGGAACTAAAGAGACCAGGTTTCAAGTTTCCAATCGAGATTTGTAGATATTCCATTACAACATCAACCAAAGCCAAGGTCATGGAAACCAAAATACAGATGGTTACTTTAAAGCTATTCAAAAGATGGGAAAAATTTGACTACAGGGGAGTCAAGGAGAAGATCAGAAGGAAAACTCAGTCCCATGAACCAATGATTGAAGATATCTTTGTAGATCTGAGGAAAACTGAAGAAATTAGAAAAATAGACTATTGCAGGCTGACACTAGAGTAGATTGAATATCTCAGGCTTACAGAGATCCCCTCTAGTCTAATCGATGATGGGAACATCATAAATAGCAGGTATCTGGTAGCGAAGGTTGATGGTTCCCCTCTCCCTCCAGTTTAGTGGTCTCAGAAGGAGCTAACTTCTCTGAGAAAAAGATTCAAACCAATATTGGCTAACACCAATGATTGGTTAGCAGCCAAAGGAATCACCCTAAGGGAATTTGTTACAGGTTCAGAGGTTGAATACCAAGCAGAATTAAAGAAGAAAGCAAAAAACAAAACTAAAAAGAAAGGTGATGTCCCTTCTCCTTCTAGGCCTCACAAGCATAGAATCATCTTTGTATCTAAGAAACCTAAGGCCACTGAAGAGCCTGTAGCGGCAACAAAAGGAACTGAGGAACTAGCTCAGCCCATGGAGAAAGATGATCAGCCGTCAGGGCAACCTATCACTGGACCTCCACTCTCACAAGAACAAGTGCAATCGAGCAAGAGCGTATCTCCTTCTCCCCCTTAGTCTCCTATGGTCCCCTCTTCTCCCATCTCTCCTATCAGTATTCCCTCCTTCAGAGCTGCTTCTCCTTTTAGGGTCATATTTGGTGATCCTTAGGGCCCTTTTGGAAGTTCCCCTCACTCTTCTGGATCCATTCCAAGTCTATCATCTCCTTCCTTCAACTTGCTAGTAAGCCCTACACCCAAGCCAGAATCATTAGTCGGTGCAGTTTCACCAGTTACTTTGACTACAATTACTATCACCACTAGCAATGTGGAAGCTACTACAGTAACACTAGCAGAGACAACCATTGCCACAATAGGTACTTCTCTCTCGCCTTGGATGTCTGCTTTCACACCGAAAAGAAAGAAGATGGCCATCTCCCCAGATGAGTTTGACTTTGGCAAAATAGTGCCGGTGAAAGCAAAGGCTCCTAAGAGGCAAAGAATCCTCTCCAAATTAGTCGAAGAAAAGGGACAAAAATTTCTAGAAATTGCCAAGCCTCTACAAGACGTGACCCTTGAGGGTTTTGAGATGAGCAGCTATTCCATCTCTCATGTTAAACTTGGAAAAGTTACTCACGAAGGTGTGAAAAGCGATCTTCAGTCAACTATTGACATCATGGTCTAGAAATTTGACAGAGAGAAAGAGATGAAGGATTATTACAAAGCAAAAGTAGAGAAGCTAATGGCAATAATAAAAAGGTTCACTCTTCCTTCTAAAGCAACAACTCCAGAGGCCTTCTCCGTGGATGACTCAGTTATTCAAAAAGTAGAAAAGACTTATTTGAAAGGGAAATTCCTAGAGGACTATATCGAAAAGATGCATACTCAAGGAGTTTCTCTGCTTACAGAAGTAGTAAAAAAGATAGGAAAAATGAGGAAGGTAAAAGCGAAACTAGATGACTTCATCTCCCTCATTTCTCAAGAGATCGATAGTTTAGGAAAAGATCTTAACAGATGGAAGGAAATGAAGGACCTCAAGAAAAGCACCTTTATATCTATCGGTGTCATCTCCAACAAGGACTCCTATGTTGAGATCAAGGAGTCACTGACCTTTAGAATCCAAGTACTCAAAGACTTAATTGATGATCTTAAAGCTTTCAAGGAAGCTAGTGAGAAGAGTGACCTGAGCCTGCTAAATAAATTAGAAGAGCTACCATGTGACTTAACCTCTAAGGACAATTAGTTCCTTCCGGTAGAAGAAATGATTTAGAATTTCAAGGAGATGGTTCAGAGAGATTTTGAAGAAAAATTCTTCTCAATGTCTACTGTGGATAGCATTCTAGATGCTCAGTTAACTTTGGAGAATCTAAAATCGAAGTTAACTAGCCACGCTAAAGCCATCACAGCATTGAAGGATGCATTGATTAGAGCCAAAATTGTGTCTAAGAACACGGTTGTGCTAGACAACATCAAAATTTAGGTATCCATCACAATGTTTGATGCACACATGAATAAATCTGGCAGCAAGAACTGAATCTCTCTCCTTCTTTCTTCTTCTCTCCTTATGCACTTTTGTTTTGTGCAAAGTGTATGTAATTTTGAAAATTGTAATTACATGTAAATATTTCAAAAAAATATCTAAAAGTCAAATATGAGTCATCTTTGACCAAGATATTTTATATTTTTTATTGTTTTCTCTTTTTGAGGATTTTCTCCCTATATATAGTGGAGACCTCATTTTGTAAAGAATCTTGGATAATAAAAAGTAAAACAACTCTGCTAAAATTGAAGCAATCTTTGAGACTTTGTGCTCATTTTTGTAAATCATATTTTATTAAATGAATGAGAAGCAGGTTCATTTCAAACTTTGTGTTGAGATTGTCTGTGTTGTTTAGGAAACAATTCTTAAGTCCTTTTTCCTGATAATATCTTATTTATCTAATTTAATAAGAAAAGTGGGTGTGTTAGTATTATCTGAGGGCATTTCTGGAAGGTAGAAGATAGACTTTGTGATGCTTTTGTCTTTGAGTTTTAGTTATCTTTTGTAGTTTTCGGTGAAGACTTTATGCTTCACTTCACTTTACGATTGTACTTTTTCTTAATCAGTGAAGGAGACTACACAAGACTTTGTGCTTGCGTGAGTATTCTTGTGAACTTCATCACTTCAGGTGATTTTTCTACTCCATGTTTGATACCGTTCCTGAAAGAAGAGGAATGTTGTTGGCTGCGGGCTAGGATTTCCCCCATTTTGTTCTTTAGACATTACTTTTGAAAAAAGAGAAGTAGATGATGTGATACCACCCCATGTGTTATTTTTTGCTTAATTATATACATATATCAAGCATATAAATATTTAATACGGAACCTCCCCTTGATGAGAGGAGAGATTTGTCCCCTGCTAATGTAATAAACTTGCACATCTGGCCGACTGATCTCCCTATGCTGTGGTGATAAGAACTATTTTGGTCACCAGTTAGCTAGCTGACAAAATATTCACCCAACAATACTATAAACAGGGAAAAAGATAGCCTGACAAGGACATAGAGTTGACCAAGTTGACTTAGTACTGTAACCTAGTTAGCAAAAAAGAGTAGTAGATCAACCAGGGTAACTTAGTACTACAAGTAACAAAAAATATAGTCTATAAAAGACTATGTTGGATAGAATGACATTGTGCTAGAAATAAGGAAATGTTTTGAAAATATAATTTTAAGAAAGAAATGAAAGAAAACACATAAAAAATTGGATCAATGAGAATGATCCACTTGGCACACAATATAAAACCTTACACCAACATTGGCCAATGCAAGTTTTTGTAATACAACATAAACTGAGTAGATACCAAGTAATTAACTTAAAAGTAAATGCTAATTAAGTGGTCATCTTGAGTGTTATTATATTATTATAAACTATTATTTTAAGTGTGATAGGGAAGTTGGTTGAAAATAAAGAACTAGAAATCAATTTATGGATGGTTTTAGGATATTTAGGTTTAAGGGATTTGAGTTAGCAATGGTACTTTCTTGGTATTGGGGCCTACCCCCTCACTTCATAAACTCACAGTGACAAGGGTGTTGGGTGATTTGATAATATATACCATTAACCATGTGTTTATACTTGGCTAAAAAACCAAGTTGGCTTCCCCTTTGGTGATGAAATCCAAGTACGTAGGCCTTGGGAAGACAAATGCTAAATGTTTTTTGAATATTATGTGGTTTGGTAATGTGTGCAAAAAGAAAACAATAGTGTAACTAATCAGGAATTTGAAAAACCCACCTAATTAGACTATATAAGCTACTCTAAGCATGCAAACAACTAAAAATGAAAGTGTGAATTAATTACTAGCATAAATTTATTAATTCCAAAATTTAATAATTATATAGATTCAGTTCAAATGAAACTATATGCAAACATTACATAATAGAGTAGACTAGGTCACTACTATTCTATAAAATCAAGAGTCCTTAAGAACTAAGTTGACTAGGTTGGCATATATTTTTAGATAGAAGACAAGCTATAGAACTAAGTTGACCATGTTGAGTTAGTTTGTTATAACATTGTAGTTTGAAGACTGCAAACTTGCACAAAATAAAACTATAATGAAGTGCTAAATATATATATATATATATATATATATATATATATATATATATATATATATAGAGAGAGAGAGAGAGAGAGCTTTGTGGGTTGGAATATTCTAAAGATTATAAATTTTATGTTGAAGTGCCTTGAATTTTGCTTGCAAGTTATACCAACTAAGTCGACTGGGTTGACTTAGTTATGTGAAAACCTATTTGTTAAAGCTTGTTAAGATGACTGAGTCAACTTGTTCAAATTAGTTTATTATCTAGATGTTGAATTTAAGAGTAAATTGACATGTTTGACATAGTTTTTTATCTATAAATAGAGAAGAATAATATGTTAGCATGTTCAATCTAGTAACATGTATTCGATTAAGACTTTCACAAAAATAACAAATTCATTTTGATGCAACTATGTGTTAAACATGCACACAAAAGTTAGAACTATACCAACCTAGTTGACCTAGTGTGAAAAATATGGAAAGATAATAAAATGATAGAAATGAAAGGCATAAAAAAAACCTACAAGCGTTAGATTCACTTTGGGTTCACCAGAATGTATGCAATGGAAAATTTAACATATCTACAAATCAATCCTATCTCAAAGAAGTAGATCCTACTTACACTTTTGATTGGGGATACATTAGATTATTGGGTCATGACTAATATGGATTTTATAGATCGAGAAAAGGTATCTCTTACCATAATAATATTACTAAGGAGGGTTTCAAAGCCTCCAATCAAGCAAAACTATGTAATAACCCTAACTAGGTTGTATGTTTTCATATTCAATAAACTAATAACAAGTTAATCAAAAGTATAATCTAGTGTTCATCAAAGTTTGTGGCATAAAGTGGGGATAATAAAAAATAAAAGTAAACATGCATAATATTTCCTAATTAAGCTATGTATACGTAAAACCCTAATGCATAAAGAGAGAATATTATTCAAAATCCATTACTTATTCTACTTCTATCTACTATAGAGAGGAGTAAAGTTAGAGATACTTACCTGGAAGATGAACTCATCAAGACTCAATCTCTTCCTTGGCCAAAGGTGTTTCTAAAGATGTTGTTGTGGTTTTTAAAGATCACTAAGAAAGGACAAAACATCCAAGACTTCTCCATAAGACTAGATTCTTCTCCAAGCAAAAACCCTAAACTAAGACTCTTCAAGTAGAATAGTGGAAGAGAAAATTATAAAGAAGTACAAATTAATAATAACTCTTGTCTACTCTCTAATCATGGAAAAATGGATGTGTTTATATAGGTTTATTTAACCCTAAACCCTTTCAAAAGTTCTATCCAATAAGATAGACCCAATTTACGTAGTATCACAATTAACAAAAAACATTCTAGGTCATGGACTAGATCAGTCAGGGGTCCACCTAGTCCCTAATAAGTTTTATTAATAAGAATGCAAGGTCTATATGGCTGACATAGTCATGTAAACTATAAAAAATGGATTTAGGTTAGGAAAATGGATAATGAAGGTGGTAAAATACTAGAGGAGTGTGAAAAATAAGAGGCAAAGCTCAGGGGAATGATTTTATGAGCTAGTTAGATTAATAACAAGTGGAAATAATGAAAAATAATCTTACAAAGAACTAATGGTATGCCCATCCATTTCTTGATTCACCCCTTAGGGTGTACACTAAGATATATTGAGACTCAATAAGTTATTACAAGATAGAAAGCATTAGTAATTGATAAAGTTTTAAAATATTATGTGTATACACCTTTTGCTTCTTATGGTCTAATTATTGAGCATTGTTTCTATTGTTTAGAAGTGTTGTCATTAATGTCAAGGTTGATATAATTTGGTTTCAAGGTTGATGTCATTGATTTCAAGATGCATGGTGTGTGGGGTATGATCTTGTATACTTGATATGAAGACTTGACATAGAACATAGTGAAATATAAAGATGCTTAGTTGAGCTCTAAAGATCTATCAGGAAATATGTTCCATCAAAGCTCCAAATATACACATAGTAAGATAAAAATATCCTTAATCAATCTCCAAAGATATTTCAAGAAGTTATAGATACAATATATCAAATCTACAAAGATACACCTAGACAGCTCCGAAGATCTATGTAAGCAACTTCAAAGATGCTTTGTCAAGTTATAAAGATGTTTTATTGAAGCTATAAATAATAGGATATATTATGTTACTTTATTAGGTGCATGAGGTGATGGAGTACTCAAAAAAATGTCAAGGTAATCCTATATGGGTAAGGCCTTAAGCCAAAATATGCAACTAGAATAGCTCTAGACCTTGCCTAACCTAATGAGATGCCATGAGGTATTGTCAAGGCAAATTAAAGATGTTTGAGATTTTTTGAGCATGGGATATGTTTTTTAATCTTGTAAGTGAGGTTTAAATAGTTTTGAAGGTCAGTTTTAAGGCCTAATATGACTCACAAGTCAAAGCCTAGAGAGCAAAAATATAAAACATGGCATAATGGGGTATCATGTTCAATTTACAAGTCAAGTATGCACAAGTTAGGTTTTTTATATGAGTGATAGATTTTACAAGGTGTATTCATGAATTTTTATGTCAAATTTTAAAGGAAAAGGCTTTAAAAAGTGTTTTAAGGTCTCTCAAGTGCACAAAATGAAGAGTTGTCTACCTGAGAAGGTTTGTAAAGTGCTTACTGACATGGACAAAATCTACATGATAACTTTAGATATTCATGGTATATGGGGAAGACACCTAAATTAAATTTACAAGCATTGGTTTCTAGAATAAGGGGCCAAGATTTATGAATTATCGTTAAGACTATAAGATGGTTTAAACCATCAAAGAACCCTAATAGAGACCTAATATGAAATACATTATTTTAATGTGCTCAAAATGGATTGGTATGGTCATTTAAGTGATTTAATCATGTATTAAACTCTCTTAGGCACCTCCAAGTGTGTTTGGTTCATCAAGTGAGGGAGTGGATCCTATAGGAAAGGCCTTATTTCTTGGATATTTATTGTAGTAGTCAGATTTGACCAAATCAAAGTTGCTAAATGGATGAAGGTTAAATATTGAGACTTTATTATATGTCCATGGTGGTTTATTATTAGGTTATATCCCTCAATTTTTATAAACCATTCTTATAAATCGACTAGTTCCTAGCAGGCCTAATGATGTAGATAATGAGAAAACTAGGCATAAGTGAGAAGTTGATTAGGGATGTATTGTCATGGATAAGGGATGAATCCAAGTGTACAAATAATTTTTTCAAGAAATTAAATACATTTTAATGTTGTATATAAGTTTTTAGGTTAGTCTATATGATGAAAATGTTTCTCATAAGCTGACCTATCTAGTGCAAATAAGACAATAAAGGTGTGAGGTTATGAGATTGGCCTACACGACCAATATTGTCATATGACCATGTTATCTATCTATTTAATATTATTATAATTATATTATAATATCATATTAATTCATTTTAAATTATCATAAGTATGCCCTTTAATGTATTATAATTTCATATTTCCATGACTGTGTTTTGAAACTAGTTGATAGTTCTGAGTGGGCTACTTGCAGAGAAGAAGTTTGAGCTTGTATACCCTGAGTTGAAGTATATAATGAATTTTGTGATGAAAATATGGTCATTATTTTTTTTATTATGTTATTTTTTTCCATTTTTTTTAACAAAAGTTTGTTAATGCTTCAGTTGTTCAAGATATAATTTTTATGTATGCACAGGCCTATTATTTATAGTTTTTTGAGAAAAGGTTCAAGTGTGGTTGGACCTAAAAGGTGTTTTAGACATAAATTAAAGTTTAATAAGGTATATTTGAGTTTTATATGAAGTTTTAATACCATTTTTTGGGTTTTAAATTTTTATAAGGAGATCAAAGGGTAACATATACTAATGAAGGCCTAATGGGATTAGGTCTCTTTAAGGCCTAAATGAGAGTTTGGTATATTAAGATATGTTCATCCTAATGTATTGGTTGATTCATTATTATAACATGTTATATAACCTATTTTAAGTGTAATCCAAGTGTGCAAGTATGTATTTCCAACCAAAAGGTGCGTGAGCTAGAGGATTGTATAAGAACAAATCCTAATAGACTTAATTGACAAGTTACAAAATTGGAGAGGGAAAAAAAATGGAAATAACACATTAAAGAGTTAAAGGAGGAATTTTATACCATCATATGGGTGTATATAAACTATCATGAAGATATAATATGGGTACTATAGATGAATATCAAGATCATATGACGTAATATGTTTTAAAGAGACCTAGTTGAGCAAAGAAGGCTAGAGGCTAGTTTGAGAGGAATAGAAGTGTGAAAAGAGTTTAAGAATAATATCATCATATATTTTATGATAAATAATTTATTTTTAATTTTATCAAGTTTTTTAGGTTGTTTATTTGGTACTACATCATCTAAGGGGTTGGTGTCTCCTTACAAGTTGGTACTTGTTAAAGCCTAGTTGAGTTGGTGCTTAGTTAGTTGGGGTTGGTGCTCCATGTGAAGTGGGTAATACACTAAAGTAAGTTTTTATATTATATAAATTTATTACATTTATTTCATTAGTATTTTTTCTTCCCCTTAAGGTTTTCCCACATATATACTGTGTTCATATGTTTCATGCTCTTATGGATTGGTGCTTATACTTGCTAAGATGTATATGCTTGTTTAAATGATCTATGTAAAATTGTTAACAAAATTTTTGAAGACTAATTCACACCCCATCCCAATATTTTATCTTCATAAATTTTTTATCAAATCCTAGTCCTTTGAATCAAGTCTAAAACCTAAAGGAGATCTTACAATTAAGGATGGATAGTCATCAAGCTAAAGATGGTTTCTCTACTAGTAAGGATCCATTATTAAATGGTTCAAATTATACATTTTGGAATGTCAAGATGAATATATACTTGATGTTTCAAGTTCATGATATTTGGAGCTTAGTTTTTATGGCTATAGTGCTCCTCCTATTCCACTAATTGATGCAACAAGTAAGAAAGCTAGTGAAAACAAATGCAAGGTAACAAATGTCATTCTTTGTGGCCTATCAGAGGTAGAATTTATTAATGTAATGCATTATGAATTATCCAAAGAGATATGGGAAAAATTTAAGATCATATATGAAGGAGACACTAAGGTGAAGATGGCCACATTGAAAATTCACCAAAAATAGCTTGAAATCCATAAGATGAATGAAGATGAAACCATTACATATTACTTATTGAGGGTTGATGAAGTTGTTAATGTAATTATAGGTTTGGAGAATAATTGAAATAATCTATTATTATTCAAAAAGTGTTGAGATTGCTAATTCCTAATTTTGTCTCTAAGATGTCTACAATAGAAGAGATGTAGGATTTTGACAAGCTAGAGATGGATGGGATTCATGGAATCTTGACTACCTATTAGATGATAAAAAATGAAGGAATACCTCCTAAGAAGGAATAATCATTTAAATTTAAAATTAATTCAAAGGCCAATAAGGTCAAGGATGAGGTATGTTCAAATATTGATAATGATGAACTCATATATATGTTTGCTATGAAGTTGAGGTTTGGCTCAGGTAAGTACATGAGTAAGTTACCCTCAAATGTTTCAACTATGGCAAGATTGGTCACGTTGAATCCAAGTGTACTAATAAGGATAAATCTAATAATGATGAAGAACATGATGAACATCATGGAGATGATGATAAGAATTATAACTTTGATAAACACAAAAAAGAGTTCAAGAAGTATGAAGATAGAAAATGAAATTTCAAAAATAAGATAAGATTCTACACTAAAGAAGATAACTCTTCTGATGTAAGTGAATCATGTGAATCTAATAGTGATGATGGAAATAACAAACTTGAACATGACAATATTGAAAATTTATTCATGGCCATAGAATCAGATGATGAGGGTTTCTCAAATGGGAAAGGCTTTATGGTTGATGTAGAATCAGATGAAGAAGAAATTTAAGTGAACCTTGATGTATATTTGGTAAGTTCCCTAGAAGAGATGAAGTTACAAAGGAAAAGAATCAAAAAATTAGATCACTATTTAAGGACTATGAGGAGTAGATTGGATTTTTTTAGGAAAGGTTGGATAACACTTCCAAGCAGCATAATGAGATCATCAATCAAGTTGAGGCACAGATGGAGGTAGTCAATACAATCTTAAAGTCTAAAAAATAAGAATGCATCAGGTATGAACTAAAATAGAATCCTGAAAAGCTAATTTAGATCAAGAATTTATTAAGGTGAAGAGCTTTGTGAAGTTTTAAAAGAGCACTAAGGCTCTAGATGATATCTTGAGTAGTCATAAGTTTGCAAGTGAAAAGATAGGTCTTGGTTTCAAAGAAAATCAAAATGAGGCACCTCTAGCTAAGGAGAAGACTATTGAAGATAAAAAGGTCAACATAAAAAATACCTATCAAACATCCTAATGTTATAAAGTATGCTAGTTATTTCAATGGTTACTATTTTGTATGTAATTAGTTTGGTCATGAAGCAAGAGAATGTAGAAGACCCTCCAATAATGAGTACTCATGGAACTATGGAAGGAGTCACAATTCACATCAGTCAAATGGTATGTATAAGGTGGTTTTTTATAGCTATCATAATGTAGGAAACATTGAAATATTTTAAAAGATTATCAAATCAAAATAGGAAGTTTGAAGCCCATAGAGTGCAAGGAAGAAGGCAAATGAATGTATGGAAACTAAAGGTAGTAAAGATGAGACATGATAAATCTATAATCTCAATTGGACTGCTTGTTGTGATAAAACATGCCTCAAATGTGAAATCAAGTCAAGAATGTCTATTTTCAATTCACATTGATGATCAAATAGTCAATGATGAGATCAAACCTATAGTGTCAATCAAGCCCAAAAGGATATTGAAGAACATCTAGTCTTTTGATAGTATGGAGGTTTGGGAGTCTCCTGAGTTCAAGGTGTTTTAGTGCCTTATGAAAATGGGTGGCTCCATTAGGATTCATAGAGACATTATTCTATCAGTAGAAGCATGAGTTTGTAGTTAAAGAAGGTTTTATCTTGAGAAGATTATAGGTTGTGTGTTGCAAGCAAGGAGATGAAGATGTATATTATCTATTTATGTGTTGTTAGCTGTTAGGTTTGAAGTGTATTAGGTATAATGATGAGAGATATAAGGTTGACATCAGGTATCTGAAGTCAAAATGTAGTTAATTGGTATTGAGATGTAATCTTTTTGGTAAATGTTTGTGTGAGTAGTTGAGCTTGATCCATGTTAAGAAGGGGTATTAGAGTCAAGATGCTTGAAGGAATAAGAGGATGTTTTAAGATTCCTATTAACTCATGTGTTGATCTATGAGGACAAAGGGGAAGTACCTAATTCTATAATTTATGTCAAGAGTGTGGTATCCTAGTGTGTGATCAAGAGTTTGATCTTCTTCAATCATGTCAAGGAAGGTAAGGGATCTTGAGTTCCTAAATCATGTAAAGAAGATAGGCTTGGTCTAAGGGGTATCTTTATAGATCTAAGTTATTTGAAAAGAGAATGGTTGCTTTTGATATCAGAATGGAGGTATACATGGAGTTAAGGGGAATATGTGTTTGAGATGTTTCATAGATTTTTTTTATTGATTTTTTGATGGACCAACTGGGAGAATGATCTAAAAGGGGAAGATAGTTCAGAATGAGGATGAAGTGACTTGATTGAGAGAAGTTTTTGGGAGTGGTTTTTATGGGTGCTTTCTATAGTTTATAAATATTGTGTGTCATCTAGTGTCTTTGAGATGTATTATTAGCTCAAAAGGAGAAAGAATGATTCTAGTAATTGCAAGTAACCCTTGATGTTTACTATTAATAGAAGCATGGTAGATGCTTGGTTTAAGGGGGATCTATTCAGGTTACTGACTAAGATTGATTTGTGTTGAATTGGTCTTGTAATGTAAGTTCATTTAGAAATAATGATAGTTTTATAAGAAATTTGTCATTAATTTCAAAGGGGGATAAAGTCCATAAAAAGAGTTTATCTAGACTAGGGGAGATGAGAGTGATCAGTGTTTAGTATGGTTTGCCATCAATGATAAAGGGGGAGATTGTTGAGCATTTTTTATATTGTTGAGAAGTGTTATCATTGATTTCAAGGTTGATATAATTTGATGTCAAAGTTGATGTCATTAATGTCAAGATGCATGGTGTGTGGGGTATGAGTTTGTATGCCTGATATGAAGACTTGGCATAGAACATAGTGAGATACAAAGAACCCTAGTTGAGCTCTTAAGGTCTACTAGGAAAATTTTAAGATGTTCCATCAAAGCTCAAAATATCCATATAGTAAGCTACAAACATCCTTACTCAAGCTTTGAAGATTTACTAGGTAGCTCTGAGGATCCACCCAAGAAGCTTTGAATATCTACATAAGTAGCTCTAAAGATGCTCTGTCAAGCTATGAAGATGTTTTTTTGAAGATTTTAATAAGAGGTTGTATGAGGTTACTTGAGTAGGTATATGAAGTGATGGACTACTCAAGAGAATGTTAAGGTAAGCCTATAAGGGTAAGGCCTTAAGCCCAAATCTAAAACTAGACTAGTTCTAGACCTTACCTAGCCTAATGAGGTGACATGAGGTATTGTCAAGGTAAATTCAACATGTTTGACATTATTTGAGCATGTAATATGTTGTGTTATCATGTAAGTGAGGTGGAAATAGGTTTAAAGGTTAGTTTCAAGGCCTAATATGAGTTACTGGTCAAAGCCTAGAGAGAAAAAAGAGAATGTATGGCATAATGGGGTATCAGTTTTAGTTTCCAAGGAAAGTATACATAGGTGAGATTTTTTAGATGAGTGATAGGTTTTCCAAGGTTTATTCATGAAGTTTCAGGTCAAAGTTTTAAGGAAAAGGCTTGAAAAAGTGTTTTAAGGTCTCTTGAGTGTATAAAATGAAGAGTTATCTACCTAAAAGGGGTTTTAAAGTTCTCATTGGCATTTAAAAAATATACATGAGAACCTAGTAAATTCATGATATATGGGGAATGGTCCTAGCTCAAAGTTCCAAGCATTACTTTTTGGAATAAGGGGCTAAGCTTTATGAATGATCGTTAAGACTATAAGATGGTTTAAACCCTCAAAGAACTCTAATACAGACCTGATATCAAAGATATTATTATAATGTGCTTATAATGGATTGGTATGGATAGTTAATTGATTGGATCGTGTATCCAACTATCTTAGGTACCTATAGGTGTGTTTGGTTTGTCAAGTGAGTGACTAGACCCTACATAAAATGCCTTATTTCTTGAAAATTTGTTGTAACAGTCATAGTTGACCAAGTCAAAGTTCATAAATGAATGAAGGTTGAATATTTAGACTTTTTATATATATCCATGGTGGTTTATAAGTATGTTATATCCCTCATATGTGCTAAACTAGTCTTACAAGTTGACTAGTCACTAATAGGCCTAATTATACAGATAATGAGAAAACCAGGCATAAGAGAGAATTTGATTAGGGATGTGTTTCCATGGATTAAAAATGAATCCAAGTACAAGGATAAGTTATTAAATACCTATAATACATTTTCATGTTGGATATTATTTTTTTAGGTTAATGGATATGATGAAAATATTGCTCATAAGTTGACTTGTCTAGTGTAGATAAGACAATGAAGGTATGAGGTTATGAGATTGGTCTACAAGACCAATATTTTCATATGACCATGTTATCTATCTATTTGAGATTGGTATAATGATATTATAATATATTATTCATGAATTTTAATTTTTTAATTATCTCCTTTCATGTATCATAAGTTCATGTTTCCATGACTACGTTTTCAAGTTAGTTGACAGTTTTGAGTGGGCTACGTGCAGAGAAGAAGTTTGAGCCTATATACCCTAAGTTGAAGAATTTAATTAATTTTATTATGAAAATAAGATAATTAGGTTTTTTATTATGTGATTTATTTCCATGGTTTTTCATCAAAAGTGTGTTTATGCTTCAGTTGTTCAAGATAGATTTTCTATGTATGCACAAGCCTATTGTGAATAGTTTTTTGAGAAAAGGTTCAAGTGATGGTTGGACCTAAAAGGTGTTGTGTACCTAATTTAAATTTTAATAAGGTATATTTTAATGTTATACAAAATTTTCCTTTTGTGTGTGGAGTTTTAAGGTGTTCTAAGGAGATCAAAGGGTAATGTGTACTAATGAAGGCCTAGTATGATTAGGTCTCCTTAAGGCCTAAATGAGAGTTTGGTATATTAAGATATGAATGACCTAATGTATTTGTTTATTATTTATTGAAACGTGTTATATAACCTATTTTAATGGTAATCCAATTGTGAAAGTGTGCATGTATGACCAAGAGATGTGTGAGCTAGAGGATTGTATAAGAACACGGCCTAATAGGCCTAATTAATAAGTTAGAGAATTGGAGAGGGAAAGAAAAAGAAATAGCATATTTAAGAGTTGAATTATGTATTTTATACCATAATATGGGTGTATATAAACTATCATGAAGATATAATATGGGTACTATAGATGAATATCAAGGTCATATGACCTAATCTATCTTGAAGAGACCTAGTTGAGTGAAGAAGGCTAGAAACTAATTTGAGAGGAATAGAAGTGTGAAAAGAGATAAGGAAGAAGAGAATCATATATTGTATGATAAATAAGGTATTATAAAGGTGATTAAGTGTTTTAAGTGGCTGAGTTGGTGATGAGTCATCTAGGGGGTTGGCACCTCCTTGTAAATTGGTGCTTGTTAAAGTCTAGCTAAGTTGGTGCTTAGCTAGTTGGGGTTGGTGCTCCATATGAGGTGGGTGATTCACTAAAGTTGGTGTTTGTCTTATATTAATATATTACATTTTCATCATTATTGGTTTTTATCCCCCCTTTAGGATTTCCCACATATATAATGTGTTCATATGTTTCATGCTCTTATGGATTGGTGCTTATGCTTGCTAAGATGTACATGCTTGTTTAAATGATATATGTAAGATTGTTAATGAAAGTTTTGAAGACTGATTCACCCCCCTCTTAGTCATTTAGATTCAAAAACTAATGGCACTAATGAAGTTTTTGTTGGTTGTGATGCAAAATTTAGAACTAGAACTCTAGTTGGAACTATTTATAATGATGTTTATCGTTATGTGGCTAATTAATTTTAGTGAGAAAACTTATTCTATGTTATTTCCATGTCAATAAATAAAGGTAGAGGTTCACCAATTACCTTTTGTATCTCATGAATTCTAATTTAAATACTTTTTGGTAGTTTCATAAATATCATATGTTGTCTTAGGTATTAAATAACATCAAAATGGATTTGAGGGTTACTAACAATGAGTTCCACCAGTTCATCCCATTATGTACATAACTTATATAGATGCATGAAGTAGGTGCTATCCCATTTCTAGATCATGTTTCTAAATTCTATATCAAACTAATAGTTAACATCTAGGTGTACTAGACCTTCCAAAGATTTCCACTGAGTATATACTAAAAATAAGACTAAGAATCGATATTGAAAAGTTTGCTTCACAAAGGCTAGTACCTTGTCAATATTGTTGGTGAGTTTTGATACTAGGAACTCAAGATAATTAAACTCTTCATCTTTGCAAATAATGGTATGGGTGATATAAATAATTCAATTTGTTTACTCCTTAGTGGATTTGGTTTTCTACCAAAATATTTTAGTGATACCATCTACAAGTATATAAATTAGATCATTTATGATATCCTCTAGTGGAATTCCTCTGTTTCCATTAGTATATGCATCTTATATTTCTAGCAAGATTGGTGGAGCTTTTGATTTATAATGTCTTAAAGGTATTCCTCATGCCACCATTCTTATATCCCATGCCATTATATCTTAGTTCATATAGATGGTGACCTCTAAGGAAATATAAATATTTCCTTCACTATAACTTTCAAGTAATAACTCCATTATGTCACCCAATTGACTAAATATAGGTAAGAAGATAAGGTGCTTGATGTCCATATTTTAGATTCACTGTGACTATGCTGTCAGTGTTTAGAGCTCTAATACCAGTTGTCAAGATCTTAGAGTATAATTGATTACTTATGTATAAGCAATTAAACATGAAATTAAAACCAAAAGTAATAAATAAATAGAAATCAGAAACAACAAATAATAGGAGATATGAGAAAAAACCAATCTATATTAAACTCTTCCAAAAGGAAATACAATGAATAAATCTCTTTCTCCTAACACCTCTCAGATGTACAGTAATTATCCCTCAAGAGTTCTCTCTCTCTCTCAATCAATTACAAACAATTCAATTACTGAATTGTTCCCCCCCATTACAATACTGCCCCATGGGTCTCTTAAATAGAATTGAAAGCAAACAATTATTAGAAAAATAGTCTCAAGACTAATTTTAGTCTTTACATGCAAACTAACTATTCTCCTAAAAATAGAAAATTTGGAAACATCTGGAAATGCATAGAAGTCAATGTTAGTCTAAAGATGACCGATGCCAGCTGACCCCTAGCTGATGTCAGTTGGTTCTAACTGATTCCAACCGATGTTGGTCAACCCCTAACTGATGTCGGTTAACCCCTAACTGATGTTGGTTGGTTCTGACTAATGTTGGTTACTGTGTAAGCCCATCAACCTTCACATAGCTCATTAGTGAAGCTTTTAGCTCCACAACTCAACAATCTCCCACTTGGAGATAAACAACTGCACCTGTACCTATATAGCAACATCCTCTAAACATCTCTGGCTCTTTTCTCCCTCTTAAATTTTAATCTTGAAGACCAACAAAAGTTGAATGAAGATTCAACTTCTCCTTTGTTACTAGCTTTGTTAACATATCAATAGGGTTCTTATCTGTATGGATCTTTTCCAGCTTCAACTGTCCATCCTCCAATACCTATTTAATGAAGTGGTACCTAAGCTATATATGTTTGGTTCTTGAATGAAAGGCTGAATTCTTTGCCAAATGAATTACACTTTGACTATCACTATACAATTTGTAACTCTCTTTCTCCTTTCCCAACTCTTCCATGAACCGAGTCATCCAAATCATTTCCTTGCTAGCCTCTATGACTACAATGTATTCTGCCTCTGTAGTAGACAAGGCAACAACCTTCTACAACTTTGAAATCCAGCTAACCACCATTCCACCAATAGTGAACACATATCCTATGGTGCTTCTCCTACCATCCAAGTCACCTGCCATATCTGAATCTACATACCCATGTAGAGAAGTGTTTGACCCTCCATAGCATAAATGACTACTACTGGTCCCTCTCAGATATTTGAGAATCCACTAAACTACTTTCCAGTGTTCCTTTCCTAGATTGGCCATAAACTTGCTGACAACTCCCACTGCTTGGGCAATATATGGTATAGTACATACCATTACATACATCAAGCTCCAAACTGTTGAAGCATATGGAACTCTACTCATGTACTCAACCTCATCATGTGATTTAGGACACTATTCTTTTCTCAACTTGAAGTGTCCAGCCATAGGTGTGCTTACCAGTTTTGCATCCTGCATATTGAACCTCCCCAACACCTTATTCACATAATCCTCTTGAGACAAAATCAAACTGTGATTTTTCCTGTCTCTCTTAATACTCATGCCAAGGATTTTCTTTGCTGCTCCTAAATCCTTCATGGCAAATGTGTGAGCTAATTTTACCTTAAGCTCAATAATTTCTTACATGTGTGAACCTACAACAAGCATATCATCTACATACAGGAACAAGATAATATAACTACCATTATCCAATCTATTAAAATAAACACAATGGTCAGATTGACATTTACTAAAGCCATGCTCTGTCATAAACCTATCAAACTTCACATACCATTGTCTTAGAGCTTACTTAAGACCATATAAGCCTTTCTTCAACCTTGCCTTATGTCTCATTTGTCCATTCTCTCCTTCCTTTAACCTATATACCCATTTGTTTTTCAGTGCTTTCTTTTTGACTGGCAACTCAACCAAATCCCACATATGGTTCTCTTCCAAGGAATCAATTTCCTCATTCATGCCATGCTTCCATTGTTTCTTAGATTCTACCTGCATTACCTCATCAAAACTTTTTGGTTCTCCACCATCAGTGAGCAACAAGTAGTATAAAGAAGAGGAATAATGAATTGGAGGTTTACTTACCCTTTTAGACCTCCTTATGGGCATTTGAGACTCATTTACAGCTTGCTATCTGCCCAAATTTTCTTTTGATAGTGACTGATCCCAGTCATCTCTAATCAATGTTGGTCTACACCCGATCGATGTTGATTCCACCTGACTGATATCAGTTTCCACCTGACCAACGTCAGTTTCCACCTGATTGACATCAATTTCCACTTGATCAACATCGGTCTCTGTGTTTTCCTGTGAGTGATGATTTTTACCCGCGAGCTCATTTTAGATCATAACCTCTTCCAAATCAATATTGCCCTGCTCAGAATTATTCAGCCTCTTGAGCTGATCACTGTACATCACATTCTCATTGAAAACTAAACCTTTCCATTTCTTAAATGTGTCAAAAACATCAAATTTCCTCTTTATGTAATAAACCCATACCTTTCTTGTAGTATCATCAATGAAAGAAACATAATACTGTGATCCTCCAATAGAAGCTACCTGAGCTGGTCCCCACACATCTATGTGAACAAGCTCCAACTTGTGCTTCTTCTTTGTTGACCCAGTTTTGAGAAACCTCACTTTCTTTTGTTTCCCAAAAATACAATGCTCACAGAAATTTAGATCTATGCTTTTCAAATCTGAAAGCTTACCTTTTGACTTAAGAACATTCATTCCCTTCTCACTCATGTGACCAAGTCTACAGTGCCACAACTTTGCATCTACATCTGAAGTAGATAAAATAGAAGGAGAATAATCAGTAATATAAGTAGATAGATAAAGTGTACCTACTCTCTTACCTTTTGCTAATACAAGTGCACCCTTGGAAAATTTCCAAGATTTAGCTGTGAGAGTTACTGTGCAACCCTCATCACCCAACTTTCCTGCAAAATTAGATTCCTCTTCAGGATGGGTACATGCATGACATCCTTCAACACCCAAGTGTTGCCATTCTGCAATTTTAGCTGCACTTTTCCTTTGTCAACAATTTTACAAGGCTCATCATCCCCTAAATAAACTTTTCCAAAATCTCCATGGACATAATCATTGAAAAATTCTCTATTTCGGGTTGCATGGAAAGAGGCACCAGAATCTAAAACCCATGATTCTACTTTATTATCCAAATAAAATATAAGAGCATCGTGTGCAACAATACCTACAACTTTTGCTTCTTTATTACCTTCATGCTGATTTTCTTTGTTATCCTTCAACCAACAATCTTTCTTTGCATGCCCTTTCTTTTCACAATTCCAGCAGGGTATTCTTCCATTTATGGATTTGGATTTACTTCCCATCTTTGACCTTGATTTCCCTTGTTTTCCCTTCTTTCTTTGCCTTCCCCTAGTTTCAACACTTAAAGCATTACCTGATGTTTCCCTTGTGCTTTTTCTACGAATTTCTTCATTCAAGATTACACTAACATCATCAATTTTCAAGATATTTGAAGCAGATGCAATATTACTAACTACCATTACCAAACTATGCCAACTTTCAGGTAAGGAGAATAAGATTAAGAGAGCCTTAATTTCATCATCAAAAACTATTTTGAATGAATTTAATTGATTTACTATTGTATGTAAATCATTAAGATGACTAGATATAGATCCACCTTCCTACATTTGCAAATTAAATAATTGCTTCATAAGATATACCTTATTCAAAGCTGAGGGTTTTTCATATAAATTTGCCAAAGTATCCATTAACTCTACCATTGTCTTTGCCTGTGATAAGTTGAAAAACACAGAAGTTGCCAGGCTCAACCTTATAGATCTAAGAGCCTTTCTATCAAGAACATTCCATTCTTCATCTTCCATATCGATGGGCTTCCTTGAAACCCCACCCAATGGTAAATACAGATCTTTCTGATATAGATAATCTTCAATCTGCATCCTCCATAATTGATAATTCTTGTCATTAAATTTTCCATTCTTAGTTTACTTTCTTCTGCCATTGCTTCTCCCACTCAATCAAAAACCCCTATGAGTGAATTTTGTAATCAACAAACACTAACATGCTCTGATACCAATTGTTAGTGTTTAGAGCTCTGATACCAGTTGTCAGTGTTTAGAGCTCTAATACCAATTGTCAAGATCTTAGAGTATAATTTATTACTTTTGTATAAGTAACTAAACATGAAATTGAAACCAGAAGTAATAAGTAACTAGAAATCATAAACATCAAATAATAGGAGATATGAGAAATAGCTAATCTGTATTAAACTCTTCTAGAAAGAAATACAATGAAGAAATCTCTTTCTCCTCACACCTCTCAAATGTACAGTAATTCTCCCTCAAGAGTTCTCTCTCTTTCTCTCTCAATCAATTACAAATATTTCAATTACTAAATTGTTCCCCCCATTACAATACTGCCCCATGGGTCTCCTAAATAGAATTAAAAGCAAACAATAATTAGAAAAATAGACTCAAGACTAATTTTAGTCTTTACATGCAAACTAACTGTTCTCCTAAAAATAGAAAATCTAGAAACATCTGGAAATGCACAAAAGTTAGTGTCGGTTTGAAGATGACCGATGCCGACCGAACCCTAATCGATGTCAATTGGTTTTGACTGATTCTGACCGATGCCGGTCGACCCCTAACCGATGTCGGTTGACCCCTAACCGATGTCGGTTGGTTCTGACTGATGTCGGTTACTGTGCAAGCCTAGAAACCTCCACATAGCTCATTAGTGAAGCTTTTAGCTCCACAACTCAACATATTCTACTTCTTGAGGTTATGTACCTTAAACTGCTTCCTAAAAAATATGCATTTGTATATAAGCTCTATAAAATCATGGACATCTAGGTCTATGAACCTCATATTGCATGGGTTTGATACAATCCATATATCTTCTTTCTTTGCCATCATGAATCATTTACTTAATTTATAATATACCATTGTCTCTTTCCCTTAATTCAAACTATTGTGACAATTTTAGACACTCTGATGTCTGGGAAATGCTTAAAAATGCAAAGATAGCAAAGGCTCAAAGGTGTAAAATGATGAATCACTTGGCAAGTTCATCTATTTATGGATCCTCATGTTTATTTTCATAACAAAAGTATTTAAATATGTTTCATTATCCCTTGATCCTAATCTTAATATAATTTAATTATTAATATTACATTTTACTAAGTTCGCATGCTTTTTGCTAAGCTGACATCCTTTTTTTGATAAGTTGTATAGGTGATGTTACATTTTGCCTTAATGTTCTACTACCATACTTGATTATTATTTCCTTAATTTTAACCTCCATTACTTAAATAATTATTAATTAATCTTAAATATCTATTATCCATTATCTAATTAAGATCTCACCACTCGTGTCTTTCCTGAACATAATTGTTGACGTACTTAGTCCATCTTTAGTATGATGTATTTATTACAAAATTCATTCTCTATTGATGGTGATTTATATGATATGGCCTCTTGTTCAACTTGTGTAGAGTTACTAAGACACATTTTTTATCTATACATAAAATAAATGAAATAATTTAAACCCACACAACATAATTAAAACAAAATCCTAAACTAAAATGGTGTGATTCAGAACTTGTTTAGCCTTCTGTACACAACTTACTGGTAGTAGGGTTTAAGACTACAACCATTCACCCTTATAGGTAAAATGGTACCTTATAAATTTCTTAGGAATATTTTTAATGACTAAAATAACTCATGGATAATGTATGGTCCTTTTCATTAAATGTTGAGCTTGCCTGGGAAAGCTCTAAACTAATTATCATAAAGTAAGACTAGTTGATCCACATGCAACTCTTTTATACGAAGGTTCTTATCATGCCAATATTTATGGATGAATTTATGAACCTCATGTGTCTAATATAATCTAATTATATATTTTTCCATGTTATTTAACTCCATTAACCTACTTGTAAAATATTCTTTATCACCCATGTGCATAATGATAGAGATTTGTAGACTAGGTACTATATATTCCATGGGCATGACCATTTCTAAACCTTAGACTGATTAGAAGTGAGTGAACCCTATCACATGTTTTAAGTTTTTTAGATAATCCTATATAATTACAATAATTCAATCCTCATAATCATATCACTGAACATCACAAAACTTGGTGAGCATCTTACCAATTACCTTGTTTGTAGCCTTATCTTGGTCGCTTACCTGATGATGATTAGATGTAATTTTGTGGTGTGATATTAAGAATTCATATATGAGTGTCTTTATCATTTTATTTAGGAAAATTTTACCTCTATATATTACCAATTTTATGGGGAAACAAATCTAATAATGATTTTCTCATAAAGGAACTTTGTTGTGTCTTTTGCATTACAACTAGTTGTCACAACAACTTCTACCCTTTTCATAAAGTAGTCCATCATAATGATTATGTACCTCTCATGGTTTTATTTAATCATTGAATTGATAGGCCCAATAAAATTGACTCCCCTATATTCAAAATGTTATTGTATAAGTATCAATTGTAGAGGCATTTCATCTCTTTGGTTCATCTTACTCATCCATTGGCATACATTACACTATTGCAAATCTCTATAAGCATCCTAAAATGAGTAGGGACACCATAGACCAATCTATAAAAATTTTATGGGATCAGCATATCCTATGAAGTGACCTCCATCTATCCCCTTATGAGCCTCCTCTAGTATTTTAGGCCACTCATGCTCTAGTATGACTCTGCATAGAACTTCATCCTTACCTATATAATAAAGGAATCCACAAATAATAATATATGGAAGGAATTTGGTAATGATTTGATTCTTATCCCAATTTGTATATTGATCTAGGAATGTCTCCTATTCTAATAACTATATGATTTCCTCTAATTCTTCAATAATTATAGACACATGGAATAAATGTGCATTTGGTGACTCATCTTGGACTTCTTCTAGTTGTTCACCATTTTGGAGTCAACTCAAATTGTATGGACCCACATTTTCTTGACTAATTTTGATTTTGATCTTAAACTAGAACTATTGGAAAATAATTAGCCACTATGAGATGCATACTCCCAGTAAAGGTTTGTTAACTAGGTATCGTAGTGCCTAGTGATCAATGAACAATTTGAAAGGTGTAGCCAATAGATAATGGTATAACTTTTGAAGTGTGAACACTATCTCTAGGGCCTATCACATAGTTGTAGTATAATTTTTTAGCAATAGATAATTTTATACTTTCAAAATGGATTGGATGATTCAATTTATCTTCTCTTATATGTTCTAACATAGCTATGACTATGATTTGAAATGCATCCACATGCACATGGAAGGATTCACTTCAATCTATAATGATAAAAATTAGTGCAACCACCAGCTTTTATTCTAAATTAATAAATATCACTTATAATTCTTCTATACATATGAACTATGTTCCTTTCCACAACAAATTTTCTAAATTGGAAGATATAGATGCATACCCCTTAATGAACTTCCTATAATATCCTGTATGCCTAAGAAAAGATCAAACTTGTAGGTGGTGGAATTCCCACAATTACTATGTTTTTGTGTTGATCTACTAAGATACCCTTACTTCAAACACATGACCTAAAAAACCCCTAAAAGGTGTAAAAAAAACATTTATTTAAATTTAGCACTATTTACAGTGCTTTACATCTTTCCAACATCAATATAAGTTTATAAAAATGAATTTTAAACAAATAAAATACTACTTAGTCATCTAGATATATCTCAAAAAAGTCATGGATAAAATCTTTAAATTCAATGACTACACATCTAGATAAAATCATAGGTACATTCTTAAAACTAAATGGAATTACCTTATATGTGAAGGTACCCCATTGAGTTGTGAAAGTAGTCTTGGCTCTATCTTCCTCTAAGATCAGGATCTGGTGATATCCACTAAAGTTGTCTATGAATAAATACCCTTCATGGCATGTGACCACTTCTAAAACTTCATCAGTGAATGGGATAGGAAATGGATCATTAATACATGCCTCATTCAAGATGTGATAGTCATAGTAGACTTGGATCTAATTAGTCTTCTTTGGTTTCATGACCATAAGGATGACCATCTAGCTTTCTCTACAAGGATTATAATACTAGCTTCTTTCATGTGGTCTAAATATAATTTCACTTTAAACTTCATATTTAGATTCAATTGATAGGGTATTTTCTTGATTGGGAATGCACACTCTATATAAATTTTCATTTCTCCTTAGGATGAACCTACACCCTTAACCTCTATAAATTTGGTAGGGAATACATCCTGGGAATCCCTTAAGAGTTGCATAACTTTTGATATGTCTTCTTGAGACCAATGATATCCAATGTGGGATAACTTGGGAATACCCTTTGTTCCAATCATTACCACATGTTTCTTCAAAGGTTATTGATACATGTTACTTTCTTCCTTAGGTATAAAGTCACATTACATCTATTAGGCTTGTCATTCTAGGATGTTAATATGTCACAACCTTTCTTTTTCTATTTTATCTATGACTAGGTCTAGAAGTGGCTCAAGCTCTTGTTCAGGTTCAAATAGATCAACTAAATCCATGTCATTCTCATTTTCTAAAATGGATGTCTCATCTTCCTGATCTTATATCGTATGGCAAGGCTAGACTAGTATTTTCTCCTTCCCTTTTTCTTATTTTTAAATATTAAGGATTAATTGAAGTCACAGGTTAAATTTTTTTATGAAGATAACTCACCCATATTGTCTAATTACTCAACCCACCCATGACATAAAAGGATTTTTAATTACTATAATGCCTTATGCATTAATGGGTTATCATCTACAATGATGAACATTTGAATGAATTCACTTTAGACCTATGCCCAATTCTCTATCTCGATCCTACATTCTTGATGTATGTCCCAGGTAGTTAGGAAGATGTCTAATGTATATTTAAAAACAATCACCTAGTACTTTAGATCCATAGCTTTGGTAGTCTAGACATAAACTCACTAGTAAATATGAAGCTCTAAATAGTCTCCTTATTTAAATAATAATTAGTATATTATGATAACCTATTGTAATTGAAATTTTGATATAAGTATTTCATAGGATTCATCCAATCATAACTCTTCATCATATCAAATTGACCACTAGTTCATAGCAATCCATTCTAGTGCATAATTGAAAGTGTTCACCCTCTAATCAACATCTAGTACATGTTGAAATCACAAAATAAATTGGCTGACATATTCAGTGGCAAAGTAATGAGGTATTTAGCATTATCTTATAAAGACCATCCACAAAGGACATATCTCATCTCCCTTAACCTAATTGAGAACATGTGTATTAGAATCCCCATTTATTAAAGAATATATATCCCAAGTTAGGGTGCCTTCTAGAGATGGTTGTATGTAATATATGTCCATATTTCCATCTTGGTAGACATAATATATGTTACACCAAGTTGGTGATCTTACACACATATATCACACATCCTCCATTTTTAGTTGTGGGATCCCTATGTTATTTAATGCAAGTTTGTAAATTAATTGTTTCATATGCAAAGAGTATATGGGTAGTATGGAGCTTTCATAAATAAATATACATTCATTAGCTTGTAGAACTTATTATTTATGTTCTACTTTAGATTTCATCTAGTTGGTTTGTCCATAAATATATGGTAAATTAGGATCTTTGGAGATATAATATGAGTTATCCACATTTATTAAAGGGAATTACAATTATTTTATCTCCTTGACAAGATTCCAATTGATTTAACACTTTGTTGATGTTCATCTGGCCATCATATTCCCACTTCTTATCTATCAATGCAAGGTAATGAGTCTCATCTATCTTCATGTCAATGACTTCAAATTCACCCAGTAGATTCATCTCTATGACTTTAATCTCCTCATCTTCTAGGTGACCAATAGTTTCAACCTATGCATAGTCCACTAAACTAATAGTTATAGGGATATAGCTCAATTTAGGGTATCCAATAGCTACACATATCAATATTGAAATCATATAAATGGTGATACCAAAATCAAATACTGCATTGGGTATTTCATACCTTGCCAATTCAATATCCATCCTAAAATCAATATCCTATGGTTTCTTAATCTTAACATAACATATCATTCTATCCATCCATCATTGACTTTTATGCACACATTCCAATAAATTATGGAGCAATTTCATAATATTATATAAGATGTCTTCATTTCATAGCATGTTGAGTAACTTCATTAAGTTGATCAGGGTGGTGATAACACCATATTATCACATAATGTGCATTATCTATCCATACATATATAAATCCATAACTACATTATCATCTTTGGTATTCTCCTATTGCTAGATTTTTTTCAAAATATACATAACCTCCCACATTAAACCTTTCTCAGTGACTAGTTCAAGATACTTTCCTTGACAAGCCTTTATTATCTTATGATCTTATAGCATATATAGAGGCAATAGTCTATTTCTATATGATTTTCACTTTCACATTCAAAAAAAAGGAAATGAGAAACTAAGAGAAATGGTCTAAGGCTTGTATGTACTTGGATGAAGTCTTGTGCACCAAATTCAGATGATAGAAGGAACTCCTCTTTGGTTGTGGAGGATGACACCTGTAAAAGAAAGAGACTCAAACAAAGAAGGCGTTAGATGAGGAGATGGTGGGCTGCCAAGCAAAAGCTTGATCCCAAAAGTACAATGACTTCCTTGAGGGATGTCAACCCATTGATTGATAAAAATAATGTCTGATAAAAGATAGAATGATAAAAGACTGAAATGATTAAAGAATGAAACAAAAATAGAAGCAAATTCTTACCTGAATGTTGCTATTAGTTTGGTCACAGTCGCCGACGTCGATTAGTCTGCCAGTGTCGATTTGATGGTTTATCGACGTCGATTAGTCTACCGACGTTGGTCAAGGTAGTGGTCTCTACGGCTGGAGTCAGTTGGGGCAGTAGTCTTTGGATGAGTTATGGTTGGGTCTGGATGGGTTTATGGTTTGTGGACGGGTTTGAGAAGGGCTATGGGTCTGGTCGAATGGTCTGAGAGTCTGTGCAGAGTTTTGGGACAATGGATAGAATGTCAAAAAGGGATAGAGGAGTAGAGGGGGCCTTTCAGCCTCTTTGAGAAGGGCAAGTCAGGTCTGTGGTCTAGTTGATAGTCTGGTTGATGATGGCTAAATCTAGTTCATAGCATTTAGAAGCAATAACTAGAAAACATGATAAAAACATAGAGGAAATACTTACCTGTGGCTTGCTGAAGAAGGAGTGTTATAGATTGGTTGTCCCTATTGTTGATGCTGCTGGTGTGAAGGCCCTGTTGTTGGTGGAGTGGCTAATGCAGAGTACCTATTGTCATTGTAGCTTGTTGTGTGTACTTGAGAGAGAGAGAGATATCTGAAGGTTGGTAGATTGAAGATTGAGGAGTGAAAAGGTTGGATTCGAGAGATTGAAAAGACGGATGATTGAAGATTAAAAAAGTGGATCGAAGATTGGAAAAATTGGATCCACACTCCAGAGGTGGAATGCAGTTATGAAGGAAACTAACGCTGGCAATATCGCTGATGTCAGTCGATAGTTGACCAACATCAGTGGCTGGAAGGTAGGAAAAAGGCTAAAAATAGCCTTTTATCCATTTTCCCAACTGCCAGGTCAGTGGGTTAGGGGAAGAAATGATCGAAGGTGGATTAATAGGCATGGGAAATGAGTGGGATAAAGGAAATGGGGTCTTAAATCATTTAAGACTTGGCAAGGGGTAGTGGAGGGCAAGTTGGAATAGGTCATAGGGTGATAAATGAGGGTATCCAAGGGAAAGGAATCCAAAGAGAGGAGAGGTGGCATGGGTGAGGTGGCAAGGGGAGAGAGAGAGGATTATTAATTTAAAATAGATGATTATTTTAAATTAATAAGACATAGGTTAGGCATGGTTAGAAGTGGAAAGGGACCAAGGGGACCAAGGGGGAGAGAAGGAGAGGACGACCAAGGGAGTAGACATGATTTTGGTGTCTACATTTGCCCCTTTTTGTCTTGTTGGTTGTTCTTGATGAACTACAAGACAAAAACAGGAGTTGGTTGCCCCAAGTGTGGGATAAGGTTGATTTTGTCCTGTTGGTTGTTCAAGTGAACTACAAGACAAAAATAAGAGGAGTTGGTTACACCAGATGTGAGATGAGGTATTTCCCCTCAAAGTGGGAGTCGAGGGAAGGGAACCTGAAATCAGGTGCCAATTTGATAGAGAGATTGATGAAGATGGTGAAGATGGAGTGTGAACACTACAAAAGTTGTGATTGTGCGTATACCACTTCACAAGATGGTCAGGTCAAATTATCACAGGTCAAGGGTCAAGGAGAGCCAAAATTGAAGTAATTAGGCCCCAACATTAGTTGTAGCTGATCGGGTTATTCAATCTAAGCTGTAGCTCCAATGGTCATCGTGTTCCAGGTATCCCAAGCTCAGGAAGTGCTCTTGAAAACATGAAAATGTCACAAGTAGTGGGGATCAACCAGCTTGCGATCCTATACTTGTGAGGGTCAAAAATAGTCTATAGACAATTTTGCTAACCATTCGTGAGGTAGCATACATGCAAAAACAACCAAGGCAATGTTTGTCTTGGAAGTGGTCGGGGTCGGAGGAGATAGTCATCATCTCCAAGGTCGATGGTCAAGGCAGGTTGAGATAGATAGCTGGTCAAATGAATGGATGGACGAAAGAATGTGGCCGAGCTAACCTCAAAAGATTGAGTGCTGCCTACATAGCCCTGGTCTTAGGGCCTCAGGGCAATGTAGTTCTCCCTAAAAGGGAGGAAGAGGGTTGAAGTTATGGATTGGTCATGGATGAGGTCGAGGTCATGGTCAAAAGGATGATATGGTTTGCCCATCAGGTAGATGAACAAATGAGGGTGGTCGAGCTAACTCTAGAGGACGTCATGTCAACTGAGTGCTGCCTACATAGCCCCGGTCTTAGGGCCTCAGACCAATGTAGTTTAGATTAAGAGGCAAAATGGTTGATGATTGGTTTGGTCATGTGATGAATGTTTCTATATGATTTTCACTTTCACATTCAAAAAGGAAATGAGAAACTAAGAGAAATGGTCTAAGGCTTGTATGTACCTGGATGAAGTCTTGCGCACCAAATTTAGATGATAGAAGGAACTCTTCTTTGGTTGTGGAGGATGACACCTGTAGAAGAAAGAGACTCAAATAAAGAAGGCATTAGATGAGGAGATGGTGGGCTGCCAAGCAAAAGCTTGATCCCAAAAGTACAATGACTTCCTTGAGGGATGTCAACCCACTGATTGATAAAAATAATGTCTGATAAAAGACAGAATGATAAAAGATTGAAATGATTAAAAACTAAAATAGAAATAAAAGCAAATGCTTACCTGAATGTTGTTGTCAGTCTGGTCACAGTCACCAATGTCGGTTAGTCTGCCGACATCGATTTGATGGTCTGCCGACATCGGTGAAGGTAGTGGTCTTTGTAGCTGGCATCGGTCGGGGCAGTAGTCTTTGGACAAGTTTTAGTCAGGTCTGGAAGGGTTTATGGTCTATGGACGGGTCTAAGAAGGGCTATGGGTCTGGTCGAATGGTCTGAGAGTCTGTGCAGAGGTCTGGGACAATGGACAGAATGTCAAAAAGGGACAGAGGAGTAGAGGGGGTCTTTCAGCCTCTCTGGGAAGGGCAGGTTAGGTCTATGGTCTGGTTGATAGTCTGGTTGATGATGGCTAAATCTAGTTCATAGCATTTAGAAGCAATAACTAGAAAACATGATAAAAACACAAAGGAAATACTTACCTATGGCTTGCTAAAGAAGGAGTGTTGCAGATTATTGTCCCTGTTGCTGATGCTGCTAGTGTGAAGGCCCTATTGCTGGTGGAGTGGTTGATGCAGAGTACCTATTGTCATTATAGCTTGCTGTGTGTACCTGAGAGAGAGAGAGAGAGATCTAAAGGTTGTCAGATTGAAGATTGAGGAGTGAAAAGGTCGGATTTAAGAGATTGAAAAGACGGATGATTGAAGATTGAAAAAGTGGATCAAAGATTGGAAAAATCAGATCTGCACTCTGGAGGTGGAATGCAGTTATGAAGGAAACTGACGTCAGCAATATCACTGGCATCGGTTGATAGTTGATCGACGTCGGCAGCTAGAAGGCAAGAAAAAGGCTAAAAATAGCCTTTTATCTATTTTCCCAACTACTGGGTCAGCAAGTCAGGGGAAGAAATGGTCAAAGGTGGATTAATAGGTGTGGGAAATGAGTGGGATAAAGGAAATGGGGTCTTAAATCATTTAAGAATTGGCAAGGGGTAGTGGAGGGCAAGTTGGAATAGGTCATAGGGTGATAAATGAGGGTATCTAAGGGAAAGGAATCCAAAGAGAGGAGAGCTGGCATGGGTGAGGTGGCAAGGGGAGAGAGAGAGGATTATTAATTTAAAATAGATGATTATTTTAAATTAATAAGACATAGGTTAGGCATGGTTAAAAGTGGAAAGGGACCAAGGGGACCAAGGGGGGAGAGAAGGGGAGGATGACCAAGGGAATAGACATGATTTCGGTGTCTACATTTACCCCTTTTTGTCTTGTTGGTTATTCTTGACGAACTGTAAGACAAAAATAGGAGTTGGTTGCCCCAGATGTGGGATAAGGTTGATTTTGTTCTATTGGTTGTTCAAGTGAACTGCAAGACAAAAATAAGAGGAGTGGGTTGCACCAGATGTGAGATGAGGTATTCCCCCTCAAAGTGTGAGTCGAGGGAAGGGAACCTGAAATCGGGTGTCGATTTGATAAAGAGATTGATGAAGATGGTGAAGATGGAGTGTGAACACTACAAAATTCATGATTACGTGTATACCACTTCACGAGATGGTCAGGTCAAATTGTCGCAGGTCAAGGGTTGAGGAGTGCCAAAATTGAAGTAACTAGGCCCCAGCATTAGTTGTAGTTGATCGGGTTATTCAATCTAAGCTGTAGCTCTAATGGTCATCGTGTTCTAGGTATCCCAGGCTCAGGAAGTGCTCCTAAAAACATGAAAATGTCACAAGTAGTGGGGATCAACCGGCTTGCGATCCTATACTTGTGAGGTCAAAAATAGTCTGCACATAATTTTTCTAACCATTCGTGAGGTAGCATACATGAAAAAACAACCAAGACAACGTTTGTCTTGGAAGTGGTTAGGGTCAGAGGAGATAGTCATCATCTCCAAGGTCGGTGGTCAAGGTAGGTTGAGATAGATAGCTGGTCGAATGAATGGATGGATGAAAGAATGTGGCCGAGCTAACCTCAAAAGACTGAGTGCTACCTACATAGCCCTGGTCTTAGGGCCTCAGGCCAATGTACTTCTCCCTAAAAGGGAGGAAGAGGGTTGAAGTTATGGATTGGTCTTGGTCGAGGTCAAGGCATGGTCAAAGGGAGGATATGGTTTGTCCATCAGGTAGATGAATAAATGAGGGTGGTCGAGCTAACCCCAAAATATGCTATGTCAACTGAGTGCTGCCTACATAGCCCCGATCTTTAGGGCCTCAGACCAATGTAGTTCAGACTAAGAGGAAAAATGGTTGATGATTGGTTTGGTCATGTGTTGAAATGATGAAGATAAGATGATGTCATAGCATTTTCCATATTGTGTGATGGTGTATTCTGCAACATTGGTTGAGTGGCCTTTCATCCCTAACAATTTTCCATATTTGTGATGGATGTATGCTAAAAATGAATTGAGGTCTATTTATGCTTCAGCAAGTATTGGTTTATGCTTAACATAAATTATGTCTGGTCGATAGTTTCCATGTGTATTGGTGTCCATAAAAACTATGTGAAATGGACTATGATAATGTATGATGTCATAATGTCATGTTGTTGGTCTGAAAATGTCTGGGTTGGTTTGGTTGGATGTGACCAAAGTGTAAAGAAGTGAAAGGCACGTTGCTCTTTCATCGACAAGGACCAAAATGAAAGCATAGATAGGGGTTGTTAGAACCGAGAGCCCCATTCATGCATTACATCGTTGACCATGGGTTGTGTTAGAGAGGTAATCGAATCGCTTTGACATTAAAGTGAGCTTAAAGTCCCTTGAGTAGGTTGGGGTGATAGGAGGAGAGGGTAACCCATTTTAGTATTGATAACTTTGCCTCTTTTTATAGGAGAACCTGAGATGACTACAAGCCAAGTCCATGACCCATTTTTTGTTTTTTTTTGGGTGCAGACTGATCAATGTGGGAAGTCTAAATAGAGATGTCATTTTGTTTGGTGGTCATTTGTGAAGCTGATCGATGCAAGAAGCTTATGAGAAAGTGTTGTTTGTAGCAAGATTTAGTCATAGCCATCATTCGAGGGAGTGGTCTATATTTTTGTTTTATATATATATGAGGGCTTTGAATAGCTATCCTTCGAGGGAATAGTCTATTAGCTACAACAATGATAGTATATCTATCTTTCGAGGGAGCAGTCTGCCTTTTAGAGTTTGTGACCTTGTCTATTTTGACATCAATTTTTTTTGATAGAATTTTGAGTCATGGACAAGATTATATACATTCAAGGGCTCCTTTTTATTAGGACAAAGCATCCATACTATATAAAAGGGTTACAGAGGGTTTGTTTAGGGGAATAGGGTTGAAAGGAATAATGATTAAGAGGATGGGGTTGCTCAAGGGACGAGCTAAAGTTAAATGTCAAGTGAACGAGTACTCGACTAACAGTAGAATAGTCACAGATGCAAGGCATTAAGAGGCTCAGGTTCTGATAAGTCCCTGGTCTATGCTTGTGCGTTGATGATAAGGGTCGAGTCAATTAGGAGCAAATTTTCCCCATTTGCCTCTTCGAGATGGGTCACATGTTGATTGATGCTAGGTTGGTTGATATGGTCGCTGATTGGTCGAGACTGGTTGAATGTTTGGTCAAGGGTCGGGTCGATGGATATTTGGTCGATGATTGGTCAATGGTTGGGTTGAATGTTTGGTCAAGGTTTGGTTGAGATTGGTATTTGGTCAATGATTGGTCGATGTCATGATTAAAACATCGATTGATGTTTGGTCAAAGTTTGGTTGGTTGATGGTCGGTTGAATGTTTTGATGAAAAGGTTGGTTGATGTTTGGTTGAGGTCGGGTTGAATGTTTGGTCGAGGTTTGGATGAAGGTTGAATTCCCCCAGTGGCTAGGGAGAATGTTTGACAGATTGGTCAAGGTCAGTTGAGGCTTGGTGGTCAAATTGACTATGTTGATGTTGAATAAGGTGGTTAAAGGTGGCAAAGGGACCATAGTCTGGTGTGGAGATCCTAATTTAGGTGATGAGGTTTGAGAAGCATGGGTCGGTGTTGATGATTTGTCAAAGGGGTGGTCAAGAGGATCCTTGATGAGAAGGGTATCCTTTTTTTGGTGTTGACAAATGATAGATTTAAGAGCGCAACAATGCTCAGTGTCATGTCTCGGAGTGTGATGATAGTGGCAAAATTTAGAGTTGTCAAACCAAGATGGTCTTGATCTGAGAGTTGATGAGTGGGACGGTGTTGAAGGTTTGTTGATAATGTGGTCAAGAAGAAGGGTGTCTTTCTCCAAGCATTGGTGAATGACAACCTTGAGGGCACAACAATGCTCAGTGTCATGCCCAAGTGTGCGATGATATGCACAAGTCTGAGTGTCGTCAAACCAGGGCAATTTTGGTCTGAGAGATTGATGTGGCTTAAGAGGCAAGAGACTAATGCGAGAAGACTACAACAATTGCCATAATAGCAAGGCATAAGAACCTGCTAATGGGTTTGTGTGTCTTGTTGCAGTGGGGGTTGATGAATTTTGTTTGAGTGGTGTAGGAGGCATTGGTTATTTTGGAGGAAATACATGTTTGGTGGGTTGAGAGAGTAATGAGGTGACTTGCCTCTGTGAAGCATGGGAGTAGGAAGCACTCCTATTAAAGTGGACAGATGTGGGCCCAAAATTGAAGGTAATGATGAAAGTGGGGGAGAAATTCTCTGATGTGGTTTAGTGGTCTTCTTTGGTTTGGGTTGAGGGCCACCATTGTGTGAGGCGAGGTTAGATACGGGTTTGGGTTTAGATGTGGATGGAGGTGAGTGAGATGTAGCAATCTCAGGCAAAAGGCAAGAGGAAATTGAGACTGGGTCTTTCTCAGTCGAAATGGGTGAAGGGACTGGTTCTTCTCTTGGTGGAGAAAAAATGGGAGAGTGCGACTCCTCAAGAGGGTAGAGGGCAGGGATGATGGTGCCTTCTACTTGTGGTTGAGGAGTAGGAAGGGTATGGTCCTCCATCGGTAGGAGGAAGGATGAAGGTGGGGCTAATGGCATAGGTATGGTAAAGGCATCCTCCAGTATAAGAGAGGTCAATGGAGAACTAACAGGAGAAAAAGATTCTTCTACCTATGAAGGAGGTTGGTCAAGGATAAGAGGCGAGACCATGTTGAACGTGTTATATCATGCTCATGGGAGCTATCGGCCATGGTCTGGACATTGTTTTGGGTAGGCAGATGATTAGGAAAGGGTTGTTTGAAGATATCGATGTGTTGGTTAGGTGGCGCATTTGGATTGTCTAGGACGAGGTCACCATTATCTAACATGTCTTGAATGATGTTTTTGAAAGTTTGGCAATTGTTGATGTCATGGCCATGGACGCGATGATAGTGATAGAAGTCAGCCTCCCTATACCATGTAGGGAGGGCTTTTGAAGGGTTGAATTGAGGTGGTCAGATTGGAGGGAGATTGAGGACCCCCTACTTGACAAGTTTTTCCAAAATGAAAGCGTATGATTCTCCAAGTGGAGTGTAGTTACGCTGTATATACCGTTGTTGTAATTGTTTTGTGATGCTTTGAGACGTTGAAGGTTGAGGTTGGTTGGTTGTTGTCAAAGATGGTGATCTAACGACCACAGTGTTGGCCACTCCTTTGGACTTGGAGTTGGCAGAAGAAGGTCTGAAAGAAGAAGGGTCATCAGATTTTGCATTGGTATTACGCAATTTGACCTTATCCTCTTCAATGGCGTAGAGTTCAAGCTTTTGGGCCATGGTGAAAGCTTTGTCGAAAGTGTGGAATGTTTGAACCCATAAGGTGGATGAGATGTCCCTGGCACATGCTCGAGAAAAGATCTTGATGAGCTCGAGTGAGGCAAGGAGAAGGAGAGTTGGTTAATCAAGCCTCTCCAACGGGCAATAAAATTGACTATTGATTCGTCGTCAAATTGCTTGATAAAATAGAGGTCTGTGATTGAGACTTGTTTGGTGATATTGATAGAAAAATGGTCGAGAAATAATTGGGCAAGTTGAGTGAATGAAAAGATAGAATGTATGGTAAGAGAGCTATACCAGTCAAGGGTGGGGCGAGAAAGCGACATGGGGAACATGCGTAGAAGTAACGCATCATCATGGGCTATAAGATAACAAGCATATTTGAATGCTTATAGATGTTGTTGTGGGTCTTCCTTACTCTAGAAATAATAAAATTTAGGAAGCTCCCACTGGTTGGGATATGGTCAGATTGGGATGGAGGGATGGATGGGTTCGTTGCAAATTTGGTCATATGAGAGGGCATTACTTGTACTAGAAATATAAGCTTCAAGACTAGACATTTTGTCCATCAGCATTTTGATGATGTCTACTGATGGATTGGTATATGGGGCACCCCCTAGGTTGTAGGGCACTTGAAAGGTGTTAGAAGGGGCATACGACATAGTCAGTTGTGCTTGTAGGGGTGCAACATATTGATAACTAGTCGTTGGGACAGATGTGGAGGCCCAAGGTGGTTGTGTCATGAAGGTAAAAGTCATAAGTTGACTAGATACCACCAAAGGTGGTTGGATGGTGGCATTGGCAAAAGGGGAGGTAGACACTCCTACATTTATAGGCACAAGAGTGAGTGGAGTTGAGACAATCAAGTTCTAGTATGATGTAGAACTTGGTTGAATTGCGTATGGTTGAGGGGGTAATGAAACCCCGATGGAGGTCGGTCTAAAAATAGATGGGGAGGCCAAACTTTGCGTATTGGCCATGGTTGGGTTAATGGTTGAGGCAATAGTCTGAGTCATAAAAAGCTGGGTAGCAGATGGTGTTGATGTCATCAGTGCTTCACCCGAAAGGTCTCGCATTTGGTTTCTTGTGAGATAGTTTTGGAGGGCTTTGACATTGAGGTCCAAGAATCTTTCGAAGTCTTGGTCCCCTTCAAGGACAATGGGGGTCTGAGTTGGGGTCGGTCGAGTAGGGGTTTGTTCGGCCTCTGAACGAAACTCCATTAAGGGAATGGTTATGGATGGGGAAGGTGGAAGCGATTGATGTCTTGTGTGGTCAAGAAGAGCCTTGGTTTGATTGCGTGTCAAAACCATTCAAGGCAAAAAGGGGTCAGATTCCAAAAACTATGTTTTTCAATTTCAAAAACTCAGAATGTGGTTTTGGCAGAAAAAGGGTCAGGTTTTAGGCTATTGTTTTGGGAAAAAGTCTGTGATAGTGATCGACATCGGTTAAAAAACTGATGTTGGTGAGAACAAATGGCCGACGTCAGTCAAATAACTGATGACGGCGAAGAAAGGTTGTCGACGTCAGTGGTAAAACCGATGTCAGTGACTGTGTTTTCCAAAAACTTAGAAGATTTGAGAGTTTTTGGAAGGAGAAAAAAAGAAATGTCCTCACTAGCTCAAAAAACCAGATAGGAACACAAAAATAGATGGAGACAGGTAGACACTAAGCGTTAAATCCTAAGAATCAACTTTTAGAATCATGTTGGCTTATGCCTTAGAATGTGTTTGGGAGGTTGGCTTGTAAAATGGGTCCTAGAAGAGGTAGTCTATGGATGGTTGCAGGTCAGTTTAGGTGATCAAGAGTCTATGTTAGGTTCCGTACATGGCCTAGTGCTAAGGAGCAAGCTCCCCTCACTTCACAAACTCAGTGATAAGTTGGGCCCACTTAGCCAAAATATACTTTCCCTAGAGATTATCCTCTGCCAGAGAACAGAGTGGGCTTTTCCCTTGGTGGTGAAGTCCAAGTGGGATTGCCGGGATGGGTAAGGTATCCGCTAGGTGATGAAATCCTAGTTGGGCCTTGTCTCAGGTAAGTTTTGATGTTTGATTTGTGCAAGTGATTTGGTTGTGTAACATAAGTGGCCTACGATTAATTCATGATGCGGTTTAATTACTAGATGTGGACTAAGTATGCAGTCAAGAAGAAATGAAATTCAAAAGATTTTAAGCCCAAAACGAAATGTGAATTCAGATGAAAACAAGTTGAGAAGAGGTTGAAGAGTATGACTTTTGACTAGTCTAAGATGGAAGAAATGAAAGAACAAGAATGATTCTTTTTAATTTTTGCTAATAGTGTCTTTTGGAAGATAGAAGAAAGAGATGAAAAGGAGAAAACTAATGCACCCTATATGAAAAGAAATAAAAGAACCCAAGGAAGACCCTAGGGTCCCACCGTGCGTGCCAGAATGTTTCTATACGATTTTCACTTTCACATTCAAAAAGGAAATGAGAAACTAAGAGAAATGTTCTAAGGCTTGTATGTACCTGGATGAAGTCTTGCACACCAAATTTAGATGATAGAAGGAACTCCTCTTTGGTTGTGGAGGATGACACCTATAGAAGAAAGAGACTCAAACAAAGAAGGTGTTAGATGAGGAGATGGTGGGCTGCCAAGTAAAAGCTTGATCCCAAAAGTAAAATGATTTCCTTAAGGGATGTCAACCCATTGATTGATAAAAATAATGTCTGATAAAAGATTGAAATGATTAAAGACTGAAACAAAAATAGAATCAAATGCTTACCTGAATGTTGCTATCGGTTTGGTCATAGTCACCGACATCTGTTAGTCTACCGACATTAATTTGATGGTCTGTCGACGTCGATTAGTCTGTCGACGTCAATGAAGGCAGTGGTCTCTATGGCTAGCGTCGATCAGGACAGTAGTCTTTGGACGAGTTTTGGTCAGGTTTAGACGGGTTTATGGTCTGTGGACGGGTCTGAGAAGGGCTATGGGTCTGGTTGAATGGTCTAAGAGTCTGTGCAGAGGTCTAGGACAATGGATAGAATGTCAAAAAGGGACAAAGGAGTAGAGGGGGCCTTTCAGCCTCTCTAGGAAGGGCAGGTTGGGTCTGTGGTCTGGTTGATAGTCTGGTTGATGATGGCTAAATCTAGTTCATAGCATTTAGAAGCAATAACTAGAAAACATGATAAAAACACAGAGGAAATACTTACCTGTGGCTTGTTGAAGAAGGAGTGTTGCAGATTGGTTGTCCCTATTGTTGATGCTGCTAGTGTGAAGGCCCTATTACTGGTGGAGTGGCTGATGTAGAGTACCTATTGTCATTGTAGCTTGCTATGTGTACCTGAGAGAGAGAGAGAGAGATCTGAAGGTTAGCAAATTGAATATTGAGGAGTGAAAAGGTCAGATTTGAGAGATTGAAAAGACGGATGATTAAAGATTGAAAAAGTGGATCGAAGATTGGAAAAACTGGATCCACACTCTAGAGGTGGAATGCAGTTATGAAAGAAACTGACGTCGGCAATATCACCAACGTCGATCGATAGTTGACTGACGTCAGTGGCTGGAAGGCAGGAAAAAGGCTAAAAATAGCCTTTTATCCATTTTCCCAACTATCGGGTCAGTGGGTCGGGGGAAGAAACGGTCAAAGGTGGATTAATAGGCATGGGAAATGAGTGGGATAAAGGAAATGGGGTCTTAAATCATTTAAGACTTGGCAAGGGGTAGTGGAGGGCAAGTTGGAATAGGTCATAGGGTGATAAATGAGGGTATCCAAGGGAAAGGAATCCAAAGAGAGGAGAGGTGGCATGGGTGAGGTGGCAAGGGGAGAGAGAGAGGATTATTAATTTAAAATAGATGATTATTTTAAATTAATAAGACATAGGTTAGGAATGGTTAGAAGTGGAAAGGGACCAAGGGGACCAATGGGGGAGAGAAGGGGAGGACGACCAAGGGAGTAGACACGATTTCGGTGTCTACATAGTCCTTGTTCCTCATGTTGGCATATGATTACTTGCATTAGAGAATCTTCTTAAGGTTATGTATTACCCATATTCACATTCCTTACTACCTTCTCCACTCGTTATTTATCCAAAAATAGATTATCATGTTACTCTAAAACCCTAAAATAGGCATAATATGATTGTCATTGAGGATTTGATGGAAAGTTATTTTGTACATGATTAAATTCTCCACATAGATAACATTGAATTAGAGGTTGTTGTTAATTATTTCCCCTACCTCATTATGGATCACCTCAGCATCTTCCCTTATAGCCTGCTTTATATCATCCTCTATTTACTTAGAATCCCCAATCATTTGATTATTGTGGCCCAAAGCTCCCATGAACCTGTTGAGAATTCCACCCTTATTATTGCTATAGGCCATCATACCCATAATATTGATACCAAGGAAGTGATGGCACCCAAGTTACTTATTATGTCTGGGGAATCTAAGTTGTCTAGTTCTAGTATGGATATGTCCACATATATGCTGGTGGTGTCTAGTCTACCATACCTAAAGGTTGAGGTTGATATGCCCATATAACCTGTGGCACACCTGACTCTACTATATTTTTCATACTAACTTATGGTTTGGGAGTTTTTTTAATTATAGTACTTATTTTCAACATGAAGACCATAAAAACATTCTTTGTAATGTCCTCTTTTAGTTCCTAGAGAGATATGAAACTCTTCTCATCATTATTAGGTGACTTGTAGAAGTTAAAACATATATTATATGGATTATTGACATACTATTGTATAAAATGATAGTGAGATGTTACATGTCTTACCACTTTGCATATTTTGTAGAAGTCTATTTTTATTTTTGGTTATTTATTTACATGATGCCCTTCCTTGCCATACTCTATACACCATAGACCTAACTTGGACTTGTCCCCTCCATCTTGATATTGATTCATCCTTCTCAAGAGTGTGTTTAGAGTGTTCTCTATTTTTGAAATTAAAGTCAACACATCACCATAGTCTTCTGTTTACTCAACTCTTATCAAAACTACTCTTACATTTGCCTTAGTGTTGAATTATGTCTATGTGATGGTGAATCGTATCCTTATTATTAGACCTTACACAAACCAATATTCTTCATATTTATATTCTAAATAAAAATTTACCTAACTCATCACATCAGATAATCTATGATCATATTCAAAGATGGTCTCTTTTTCTCCCTGCTAGATTTATTTTAGATCATATATGGTTTAAATAGAACATTTATTGATCTTGAATTCTATGATAAGATTATTATTTACCTATTGTAGATAAATTATATGAACATCACAATGAAATATGAATTCCAATTCATGACCACACAAATCTCTAATCAATTTGCACTTCTTTACTACATCATTGATAATTCCTTTGGCCTTCCACTTTATGTCACAGGTGAACAAGTACTATTTTGAGTCCATGGACCCATCATAATTTGCTAGATTGATAAAGGCTCCCAAGTTTGCCACCATAATAATGTTTCTCATAGGTATTATCATCAGTTGTTAAACAACTATTAATTATCTATTTGGTGTGACAGAGGGAAATACCTAAGATTCTGATGCCTGTTATATTCTTTCTCATTCTGGTGAGAACTCATCCTAAGATGTATCCTCTTCCTCTTGTTATAATATTTCAATATATATAATGAATTCCTTCTTTTGCATAATAATCATGAGGTTGGTCTTTATTAATACTAATTCTTGTATATTATTTTTCTTTTTTCAATAAAATTATGTGTGGCTTCATGATACACTGCATTATATGCCTAAATATCTTTATAGTGAATTTTTTTTATGGTCCTTTTTAGTCCTCGTCTTCTAAATATATATTATATTTACTATTATTTTGAAAAAATTAGGCTTAAGGGATGTTTTCTCCCATGGGGAATGGTCTGTACCTTCAATAACATGTTTTTCAAAACTCAAACATGTGCTATGTCTATGACTATACAACAATCCAATTTATCCTCCATGGAATACCTTTCTATATGTCTGCAAAATCCTAATTACCTAATATAATTCTACACTATTTTCTTATTCTTCTTATTCTCTCACTTGGTCCTCATCACATTCTCTTTCTCTCCATATTATGCCTATGCTCTCTCATCACCTTGCTCATCTTCCCTTCTTTCTTTCTTGTTATTTTATTTTATGCTAGTATAACTCCTACTCATAATTTCTTAGGTCTCACTGAGTTTATTTCATTTTTTCTATTATTGTATCTATCTTTCTAACTCTAGAGTCTTCTTTCAATTTTTATCCTCTTGTTTCTTCATTTTGGCCCTAGTTTCAAGCCATACCTATTATATTCTCACCATTCATGTTTCTATCACACACATCCATGTATACATCCAATTCCTAACACCATTGTGTTAAAATTTTCAATATTACTTGAAATCTATGAAAATGCATAATTTAGGCCAAAATAACTTAAACATATTAAATATTTCAAGCTTGTCATATAAAAGTGCTAATTTAGGATAATGTATCTATGAATAGGGCAATGTGTTTCATGTGATTATTAGCTTTTCTCATATCATTTTGAGCCAAAATAGTGAAAACAAATTTTGGTGCTTTGGATCACTCTTTTCTTCTAATTCAAAATCACACTACATGTGCATGTGTTATTTTATATTGACAATGTCCTAAATGGGATATTGGTCCATATGCAGTTAACATCATCTTCTAATTCCACTCCATTCAAATTATGACCTAGTAATATGACATTTAGACTAGTTTGATTAATTATGTGCAACCAATTTTCAAAGAATTGCATAAAATTTGATTAATCTCATTTAGGCAATCCAAATTAAGATCTTAAGTGGAAAATACATGGAATTTATTGAATATATTTTAGCTATAAATTGATTTTTAGTATCTCCATCATCAAATGACATAATTTGTGGGATGGCATCCATAAGCCATAAATGCAACAAATATTAGGTTTAAGGCCTCCCATGCCTCTTGAATTCCATTTCTTTCTAAATATTTATGGGGGTATTTATGCATTAATTATCCAAAATTGGATTAATTCATGGCCATGCATATTGATCTCAAGATGGATGGTCATGATTGATTTTGATCAAACTCAAAAAACTATAAATAAGAGGGCCAAGACCACCATTTTTAAGCTTCATTTGTGTAAACATATTATGAAGAATTCTCTCCACAATTCATTTGTGTGTGGTGTTTATTATGATTAATTTGTAATAGGATGGCTTCATTGATAGGAATAACATTGATTTCATATCATGAGCCTAGTTTCTTTGGTGTACAAGAGATGATGGAGGAGCTTTACCTGGCATCATTGATGAAAAATTGAGCAAAAAATCAAGGGAAAAATAATTTTTGGAGCCATATTTGAATGATAGAATGCTCTTGGGAAGGTATTATGTATGCACTTTATTTCATTAGCTCTTAATTATCATTTACAAAACCCCGTCAAAGGAGTAGGCTTAACTAGTTATGTTCTTATTCATTTTCTTGATTTTTCATGACTAATGCTTGATCTAACTATCTTTTGATTCCATCTCTACATCTTGGCATGCCTAGTCGGACCCTGCATCCCATTCAAGCAAGGAGACTAACTTGGCAATCTTAAATTTCCTAAAAAAATCTTAAAAATTAATTTTTGACATTATTTTTCTTGTGTTTTTGGATCTTTGTTGACACATATTTTACATAATAATAGGTATCAATTTTGTGTAATTGGCATCAATCCCATATAATCAATATCAATTCTGGTGTAGGGTAGAATACAATAATAAAATTGGGATTTTAAGCTTTCTTGAATATTGCAAGTTGTTATTTTGGGATTTTATGTCTCTATCTAAACATTTTATTACATGATCCAGAGCTCTGCTAAAGATTTAATACTAATATTTGGCTAACAAATTTTTTGTGACAAAACATTTTTACCTAAGGGTCCACAGCTAACTGGTATCAGCTTTTATCTACCGGCATCAATTCTTTTATGATGATAATCAATCTTGTTGTAGACAACATCGATCACTATTGATCAATTTTAGTCTCTATGTAATAAAAATAGAGAACTCAAGAGCAAGTTTTCAAATCTTTCTTGTTTCATTGACAAATGTGCTTGAAATTAGAAGAAAACCCTCTAATATTTGTAGGACACATGCTTTTAAAATTGTCAAATTTGAAATTGCTTAAGTCTTGAACTTTCCTTTTGGTGTTTAAAAGGAACCTAGATGTTTTTAAGTTAAGTATTTTTTGAATTTTTTCAAAGTTTGAAACTAAGGCCAATGGGCCAATAAATTCATAAAACACTTCACTTTTGGTGCATAAAATTTACACTCACTTAGATTGCAAGTTTTTAAAAGTATATTGTTTTATGCTAGATCATTTTATGCTTACTCATTTTGTGAAAAATGAAGAGTGTGTGTATGCTCTATTCCCATCCTGTTTAGGAAACTCAGGTGACCAAAAGCATTTCTTCCTTGAAATTGTGCCTTTGTCCAAGGTGTGAAAAAAATGTTGTTGAGGCTTTCCCCAAAATCCATATGGTTTGGGTGATCTAAACAAAACATCTAAAGTCTTTTCACTTAGATCTTTTATTTAATGTAGCTTGGCTTGTGAGGGGGAGTTCATAGCTTCTTCATGAGTTCTTTAGGGAAGATTTTACCCAATATTTTATCTCTCAACATTTTTTCAACCCCACTCCATGGTGGGGTATATAAATTAGGGAACATTTACTATGATTTCTATGGGGTTGAGTGGCTAACCTCTTCAATCATAACAAAGACCTAAGTCAGGTTTGGTTAACTAGGGGATTCTACTAAGTAGTACATGAATGGAATCACTATGTAAATGAATAGACCCTTGCATAGTAAGTCAAATGATATGAAATCAATTGACATGAGGCATATCTAATGTTAATCACACCTAAGACCATCCAGATAGTCAAAAAAATAAGTTTCAAAATAACCCCACTTGCTATAGACATATTGTTGATGCAGGGCGAGTATCCCAAAGGTCCATGTCATCGTAAAATATCTTGGGAGAAGGGGGTGTAAAAAAATTACTACTTCATGTGATTTTATTTTGGATTAACACTTAAAATCCTACTAATAGAAAATATATAGATGCATTTCAGCAATACAAAGCAACCTCATCAATTTAGGGCTTTTAACATTATACTTAATTATATTTATATTTTCCCTTAATTGTTTGGTATTGATTTTTGGTAAACAAAACACATCAACCAAACACATTTTTTGCCTACCATTTTATTTGAACAAGAAGGCATTAAATTAATTAAATCAAAACCATATTTTTCCTTATTCAAATCCTCATTTAAAACATTGTGTTTATCTTATCTAAAATAGCATTTTTATGTTTTACATTTTAGTCTAAACCATTTTCCAAAAATATCCAAATCCTTCACTTTTTAATTCAAATTTAGAATCTCACCTTTCTAAGTTCTAGGCCAACATGTTAATTAGTTTACCATTTTCACTTGGTTTGAGTTAACTTGGGTATGAATTTTTTGTTTGGGTTAAAGGCTATTTATAGACTCATCATCATTTGATAATTTTGAACTTAGGTTATATTGTGTATTGCTCATGCTCTAAGTTCTAGAACCAATTTTATTCTACCTCTAATTACCTTGTGGTGGCATTGTGCTACTTGTTTGGTTTTAGATTTATAATTAAGAATTATTTCATGTTTTCACATCTCAAGTTTGTTAGTTTTCATTGTTTCTTTCCTCATTAGAAAAAATCTCTTCTAATTTTCTAGTAAAAACTCATCAAAGTTAAACTATCTTTTACGGTATTGACATATCTCTAAACCTATGTTTAGTGTAAAAATTTACACTATAGGTATTTGTTTTATCATACCATATTATAATTTAATGATTTTAACTAACCAAATTTGAGTAATTTTATGAACCATTTCTTCTAATTATGTGGTATTATACCACCTTCTCTTTATTATATTCTCTTTGTACCTTGTCACTTGTTTGTAGAAAATCAAAACACACCTTGTTAACTTGTGTAAAAAAATTTCCATATATTAGTAAACATAGAAAAAAAATTATAGACATGACTCAAAGGTACACTTGTAGTGGGGTATCTTATGGGCCCACCTATGAAGAGGAGCACTTTTATGATGGACAAGACAATTCTATGGTATTTGAGGGCATTCCCATGACTGTAAGATTTGAATAAGTCTACTTTGAACATCAACCCTTAGAGGAAAAAGATGAAACACTCCTAAGGTTGATCAAATCAGGTGTTATATTACCATCAAACTTTCCTATGGAATAATTTCATACCTTGGTTAGGGTAGAAGAACAATAAAGATAACAATCTCTCATGCTTATCACTAAAACAAATATTGTGTATTCTAGAAAAGGAAAGGAAGTGCTCATAGATTTAACACATAATGATCAAGATTTTGTTACCAATATTAATAAGATAAGTCAATGATATGTAGATCAACTTATCAAAGACTTAACAGACTCTTTAGTTTCCACTTCAATATAAAATTTTGCTTTCAAGGAACAAGAAAATGTAGTTGAACCTACACAACATTATTTAGTTGAGAAAACATCAACGATGGATCAAGATGTCCCAATTGAACAACATAAGTCTCAATAGGTTATGCAACATGATTTGATAGACATAGAGCATACATTTTTCAATCATCAAGAACCTCTTGTTCCTTCATATAATCAAGGACCAAAATGTCTAGTGCGTATTGAGGAGATTGTTTAAAATAATTTGGCTAGTTTGTCCCAATCAACATGTACTTTGGTGAATATACCATGGACTCCCAAAAATTAATAGAAAACTTATAATTCAAGGTGATCAAATTCAAGGAATGATAATCAACCCAAAAATCAATGAATCACTTACTCGACTCAAAGAGTGAATAAAAAAAAGGTTGAAGATTATAGGTTGTATATCCCTAACAAATCCATGCAATAGGGGCATATACCACCCCAATAGAATTATATTCCACCCACAAATACACCAAATATGCAAGATTGGAATTCAATGAAATAAATTGTATCATCATTGGAGATAGGAAACAAAATCAAAAGTACAAATTTGATGAGATATTTCCATTTCCATTTGATTTGAGTATTCTCTAAGCCCCCTTTTTGACTCATTTTGAGGCACCCAAATTTGAAAATTACAAAGAAAAGGGTGACCCTCATGAACATATTCAAGCATTTTTGTATTATGCCAAGAGGTAGCTTACATATGCATTTATTTTCTTCATTTATTTTAATGAAGTTTAGTGGGACAAGCTTTAGAGTGACTTCTTAAGATACCCAAGGGATAAATTTTAATTGGAGTGATCTATCTAAAAAAAAATTAAATCACTTATCTTATAATATTGAGCATTAATTGACAATTATTGACTTGTATAAATCCAAACAATGAGATGGAGAAAGCTTCACAACATATCTATAGTGGTGGAGAGCATTAGCTAGACATTTTCAACATAATTTTCCAGATAAATAGTTAGATGGAATTTTTGCATAGAATTTACACCCTAAGGTGGTACAAAATCTATGGCTTGTGCAAATACATTTGAATAAATTATAGACAAGGTTGTGTAGATTTAGAAGGTGCCTATACCTAATGGTCTCATCAAGAATTATTCATAGGGTCAAATGTCAAATTATACCCAATCTCCTAGTCAAATAGTTGTAATAGAGAAGCCTAATGGTTTTAATAAGAAGAAGAACATGCTTAGAAATGGTGTGACTAAATCAAGACATGTACAAATTGTGCAAGCTTCACTAGCTCCAAATGTGTAATTATCTCCACCTAACCCACTAAACACTTTACAAATAGTCCCTCACTGGAGGGTATTCAATAACAACTTCAGAGTCTTCAATAAACTAGGAAAGACTATTGAGGTAGTTTTCCAAAAGCTCGTAGAAACTAATTTGATTGTGTGGCCTATACCAAGGCTATTTCCTAAAGATCAACCCAAACCCAATTAGTATTGGGAAAATGAATTTTATAACTTCTATCATGTCATTGGTCATGGTGCTTATCATTGTGTTCAATTGTGTTACCTCATTGAATATTTGACTAAGAGTGGTGAAGTTGAGATTAAACTTGCTCTATATGACACTAATTAGGATATGGGCATCTACAAAGACCCATTTCCTCAACATAACCAAGAACTAGCAAAGAACAATCAAAACCAAGGATAAAATCGATGGAAAAATTAGAATCAAGGTTAAAATCATAACCATCATGGTCATAATAAATATCATAATACCCATGCTAACAACCTAGGTTAAAACATGCCTTATGACTATAATAACATTGTGTACTACATTTTTTCAAACCAAATTACTACTATCATTATTAAATCCTACAAACCATCCCATAATCCTTGCAGTATTAGACCCATTATTATAGGGTCAATGCCCTCTCCCTCAAGTAAAATCATATTGAGTTTACGTAATTTTGTTGCACCTTTATTTACATGAGTTACTATTTTTGGACCTCATCTTTTTTCTAATTATAATGGCTCCTGGTCAACTTGAAGTTATTAAATAAAACTGAATGCTCATGAGTCACCCTCCAAGGCCCTTTGCCTTCATCCTCTCATTATACTAGCTCCTTGCCACCTCTAGATTTCACAATCATAACTAGAATCTCATGATTTAATCTTTAGGGCCATTTTTCATCTTATGCCACTAAACCCAACATGAACATTATGCCTTTATATCCAAAGCTAAACACTGTGCTAGCCAAGGCTAAACCATCTCATCATACTATTGAAAATCCTTATAGTCTATCAAACCACTATCAAACCAACTAAGTAAAACCCCTATGTAGATTTATATTTTAGATCTTTTATGTACGTCTTAAGTCCATAGAACTATTTTTAATGACCTTTTATAACAATCCACTATTCCCCAAGTTATTAATCTTGAGCAATTCCAAACACTTGTACGACATTTATCTTCATTTTAGTAGCTTACTTTTAATTAAAAAGACGTGCCCACTCTAATTCCAAGCCATAATAACCTCATTTATATATAGGTTATCATTGAAAATCATAAAATCAAGTGAGTTATTATAGACAATAGTTTAGGGTTGAACACAATGTCCCTCAAACTGGTACAGATATTGGGCTACACTACGAAGGAGATTCAACAAGAGATGATCACCATAAAGGCTTATAATAATGCTGAGAGGGAAGATTCCAGTACCATTTATTTGTTGATCATTGTTGGGTCTATTTCCCATCACACATTATTACATATTATGGATATTGAATTTACTTATAACATACTTGTTGGTCATCCTTTGATCCATGAAGTATATGCCATTCCATCCACCCTGCATTAGTGCTTTAAGTTTTCCCATGATGGGATTGAGGTCACCATTCTTTTTGATCTACAGCTTTATCAGTATTGTAAACATTTTAAGGTTGAGTATCATAATTATAACTATTGTCTTGATTCTAAATTCATTTCAAAGAAGAACAAGGAAATAGTCTTACATCCACCAAAATCTAATTATATAAACCCTAGTAACCTTGCATCCACTTTGGCTAATACATTTCTCATAACTCTTGTAAAATAGGTTGTTATAAAAGATGTGGGCATTTACACATATCATCTTAAGGATGTCTTCTATGTTTCTAAGTTTTCAAAGTCTCCCAAAACATTTGGTAAACTCAAAACTTTCAAAATCCATAATAGACCTCACTTGGTTTCCTAACAGAAGAAAGAAATAAGGAAACCACTAATGGTATTTGTACCTATTACTTCACTAGAATAAAATCAAGAGGCTTACACTTAATGAGACTAGTTATATTCTTACAACATTGTTAATTGTTTTTAGAATCCAAAAGATCCCATCCCTAATCAAACCATGGACAATTTTGATTATATAGGAAAAGGCCTTGGCTCACGAACCCAAGGAATCCTCGAACCTTTATCAACTAGTATACCTAATTTGAATCATGATATTGAATTTATACCACTTGGGGGTGACCTCATGACTTTTGATAGTGATTCTTATGAATTGACTAGTGATGAGACTCTTGGCAATGAAGTAACATCCCATTATATCCTTTTTGATGATCTTGTGGGCATGGATTTATTTAATTTAACACCATTATGACCTTAACACCCTATTGTTCCCTATGCCTTTTCCATCTTGAACTCATTGATTGGGACCAAAAAAATTTGGTCATGTGCCTTGATGAATTCTATAATGAAGAACTAATTACAGATTATATGGGCCTAAGATATGGATTACACATTGGCAATCATAAGCAAGACTTTGAATTTTCTTTACATCTACTTTGGAAAGTAGGCAAAATTTATTGGTCATAACAAAGATAAAACATTGAAATATTTGGGTGAAAAACTCTTTGAATAGATCATTGGTCAGGGAAAAAGTAAATATAAAGATAAGCCCTTGAGTGAAAACCTATTTTAGGCACTCTAGATGGGAAAATGTGCTCATCCACAAAATATGCATAAGATCCATCAAGTCCTAGTTCTATCACCATTAATAACATCATGTCAGAAAAATAACAAGTATTTGAGCATCTTGCTCTTGACTTTCCTAATATTTTTGTTAGTTGGCCATTACTTGATTTGGTAGATTTAGATTCATCTCATTATCCAAGGATTTGGGAAGAACAATAAATTGTAGCAAAAGAAGATAATCATGATCACACATTTCCTAATATTATTGAAGATGGTTTTACACTCCTTGAAGAAAACACTATTGAAGTTAACTTGGGAACATATTAGGATCCCAAAATTGTTTACCTTGAAGCTTCCCTTACTAAAGCAGAATGAGAACACATTATATCCATTTTGAAATATTTTATTGATATTTTTTCATGGGCATATTTAGACATGCTAAGCTTAGAACCTAACTTGGTTGTGCATCAAGTTGTTGTTCATCTAAATGCCAAACCAATTAAACAAAAATTAAGGAAGATACATCCTTGCATCACTCTATTGGTAAAGGTTGAATTGTATAAATTATTGGGAGAGGGATTCATTAGACCACTAGATTATTCCAAATGGATATCAAACATAGTTACAATCAATAAAAATCCATAAGATATATGTCTTTGTACTAATTTCAAATATATCAACAAAACATGCCCAAAAGATGATTTCCCTTTGCCCAACATTCACATGATTGTCAATTCTACTATTAGGTACAAGATTCTATCCCTTATGGATAGATTTTATGGATATAATCATATCAATATAGCCCAATAATACCAAAACAAAACTACATTCACCACCCCATGGGGAACATTCTAATATCAAGTCATGTCATTTGGCTTGAATAACACTGATGTGATCAAAGAATATAAGAAGGGTGATTAGATCATGTGTTAATACAAGTAATAAAACTTGAATAAAAACACACTAACATGCATAACACTTACTTGCCTAGATCATAAGGGAAGCTTAGTGAAAAAAAAAATGACAAAGCTCAACTAAAATTCAAATAGATTAAAAATTCCTTACCTTCCTTAAATGCTCCAAGTGATGTGCTCAGTTGGCTTGCTTAGCTTATGCTCAAGAAATCTTTGAAAAATGGAGTTGTGTGGCTCCTTCTCTCTTTGGTACCATTATTTCGCTCCTTCTTTCTTGATGTAGCTTGATGGCTTAACTTGTGATTTTGGCATTATAACACTATAGTCATGCAATATTGCTATAAAACTATCATTATAACTTTGTTATGCTCAAGTTCTCTAACTGAAGAGTTCTAGGCTTGTATTTATAGGTTTAAAAACTAACCCCCAACCCAAGGTGAGTCAAAGTGTAGTTAGAGCTTAAAATAGGCTCAAACCTAACCTTAGTGAGTTAGTTAACCCTAGTAGAGTTAAAAGGTGTCAAATGGTCATGATTAATAATGAATATTCATGTTGAAATATTTTTAGGATATTTGACAACTCACAAAAAGGTAATTATGAATTTCTAGGATATTCTTTGATTTTTGAATTTTCTTTTTGATAATTCATTAATTGCTCATGGATAATTCAATTAGGCATTTGATTTGGTAATATATTTTAATTATTTATGTTTAGGATTTTTACCATTTTTTAATATTTAAATTAATTGATGTGTGAATTTTCCCCATTTAATTGGTCTATAGGCTAAATTGCATGTTATAATGCTATATAATGTTTGGAGATGAATCTGTGAGAGATTTTTATTATTTATGGTAAGGTACCCCAATTAGGGATGTCTTAATAGGATTATGAGATTTGATGAGTGTTGCACAAGTGAATTTAGGAAATTTAGTGATTCTTAGGCTTAATTTGTAAAGGTTGGTAAGAATCAATTTAAAGTTTTGTATGAAGCCATTGGTGGCCAATTTTAGGTTTCTATAGTTTGCCCCTGTTTAAGAATATGTTACAAACCATAGGTGCAATAATGTCTTCTCAAATAATGAGAAAAGGACTGTATGCTTGAAAGAAGATGATGGTTGAATAAAAATCTCTCATAAACTATGTGGGAAGCCTATAATGATGCCCCCATGAAGGAGTGACCATCACATTTATTTGATGGATGGTTCCTTGACAAGAAGCAAGAAGAAAGTTGAAATTAACCCATGGGTGAGATTAATCAAAATGAGAAAATGTTTGCATGCATTGATTTAAAAAGACTACTAATGTTCCCAGAGGTGGTTATAATCAGTAACAAATGTTGAGACATTGATTTGCCCATAGGTGGTTATAATAAGTGGTAAAGACATATGCCCTAGTTAGGGATGATGAGTCAAAAAATAATGATTTACCCATAGGTATTTATAATCAATAAGATGGACAAGATTGAATAAATATGTTTGATTTTGCCTTAGTAGGGTAGATTGACAAGCATAACTCAAAGATATAACATATTGCATAGATTAAAGATGAGTGGGCACAAATGTAGATGCACTGGTTTAATGACTAAAGAAGCCATAAATAACCAGGTATACAAGGATGCACAAAGTGATAAAATCAATGAATATAAGAATAAGAATTTGATCAACATGAAAGATGAAATCATACCTGCTAATGCAAAGATGCTCATCCTTATTAGTATTGATACAACAAGAATGGTCAATGGGGTGATTTGATCAAGTGTGGGGTGGAAGGATTTGTCAAGGGTACCAAAGAGATACTTTTATAGATCTATTTCTTGTAAGACTTCTCCAGATGAGTTTTTATATAACACATGATGGTATGCCTCATGATAGAACACCATGAGAATGTAGATGAAATATGCTAAAAGACTGACTCCCAATCTAATAAATAATTATAAATAACACACCATGATGAAAAACATATTGATAATGTTGACATATTACTATGGATGGACTCAAGAATAATGTGCAAGGAATCACCCAACAAATGCATATAGACTAAGTTAAGGCAACAGTAGTGAAAGCAAACAAACAATGAAGCAGGCAAGTAAATAAATAGAAAACAAACAAACATAGAAATATTGAAAGATTAAGAAGAAAAGAAATCATCCTACGATGGATTTTCCCTAATAGGGTGGGTTAAGGATGACTAACTAGGATTAAAAAGGACAATTTTTTTGGATTTTGAAAATTTTGAATGTTTTTAAAATTTTAGGAGCATCTCAACTAAATTTAGATTGATGAGATACTAAATGGTCCAAGCTCACAAAATGGTGAGTGTTCAAAATTAGAAATTTATCATAAAATGATGAGATTATATGGAAAAGGGGGACTGATATGACCTCAATGGGAATTGAGCATGGCCTACATAATCCTAAAAGGACTTGAAGTCATAGTGGTTCCATGAACACAAAAGGCAGGGAGAAACTGACTAAGTCAAAATAATTTATCAAATCTAGTAAATGGTAAGGTGATGCAACAATGCATGGTAAATGTGTTGTTCCTAATTTTACCATAGGTGGTTATAATTAGGAAACAAAGGCATGGGTCTATGATACTAATTTTCCCATTGGTGGTTATAATCAGTAGTATAAAGTGGACTACTAATTTGACCATAAGAAGTTATAATCAGATAGCACTAGTCAAAGGTATAATGGTAAATGAAAGATATTTTGATAGATCAACTATCACACTTCTTTCATAGACTATCATTTAAACATGGAATTGGAAAACTACTGAAACCAGATCAAAATCCCATCACAAAAGGTTCAGGAAGAATAAAAGGAACCAATATAAAAAATAGGCTGGGTAGGATGGTTAAAAACAAGATTTGGTCTAGTAGGAATGGCAAGGTAGATGGTATGGTAAAACATCATTATTTAGGATGATGAATGGAATGAAGATTAGATAAAATGGTAAAAGGGTTTCCCCCGAGTGGTAAGGAGAGGTAAGTAGTAGGGTATGGAACAATGGAAAGTGAATGGAAAAATGAAAAGACATGGTTTTTGGCCAATGGAAATGGTATGATACTTGTTTTTATCCTAGGTGAATGTTTCTATTATTTTTACTAATTTGGAGATGCATTTCTTGATTAAAAAATGACACACCACAATAATAAATCATGAAAATTGCTATCCCACACCTCATCTAAATAGATTCTCTATCAAGAACTCCTTATAGATCTAGACTTTAATAATTTTTTCATGATCTTTATTGGTCACTGATTTTGTTTCCTTCAAACATCAAGACAAGGTATCTTTGTAGCCTCTATAAAGGAAAGTGTGACTAGGGAGGGTAAATAAGATAAATGTGGGATGATAGATATAATTGGGAAATGTAATGGTGGATGATAATGAAATGGATAATGGGTGGTAAAAAAATGAAGATCGAGATTTTTAGGCACACACAATGTTACTGATTTTGGATTTGACATAACTTTGGATGTGATGGAGTCAAAGACTTCTGAATATTCACTTGATAGGTCCACTATATTTTTTTATTGTTTGGTTTTAAGAGTAGCTACCATCTAAGTAGGCTATAGATTAGAAGCTATATTGATTTGATATTTTTATATTCATCAAATAGTGAAGGACTATTGCGCTAAGCTATTGGTGCCTCGAAGAGGTTTTCACCAATAAATTTGTCTTAATTATCCCATAGCACCTCTAAGAAGGTTTCACTAAGGATAGGATGGTATGGTAAAACATCATTATTTAGGATGATGAATGGAATGAATATTGGATAAAATGGTAAAAGGGTTTCCCTCAAGTGGTAAGGGGAGGTAAGTGGTAGGGTATGAAACAATGGAAAGTGAATGGAAAAATGAAAAGACATGGTTTTTGGCCAATGGAAATGGTATGATACTTGTTTTTAGCCTAGGTGAATGTTTCTATTGTTTTTACTGATTTGGAGATGCATTTCTTGATCAAAAAATGACACACCACAATAATAAATCATGAAAATTGTTATCCCACACCTCATCTAAATAGATTCTCTATCAAGAACTCCTTATAGATCTAGACTTTAATAATTTTTTCATGATCTTTATTGGTCACTAATTTTGTTTCCTTCAAACATCAAGACAAGGTATCTTTGTAGCCTCTATAAAGGAAAGTGTGACTAGGGAGGGTAAAAAAGATAAATGTTGGATGATAGATATAATTGGGAAATGTAATGGTGGATGATAATGAAATGGATAATGGGTGGTAAAAAAAATGAAGATCGAGATTTTTAGGCACACACAATGTTACTGATTTTGGATTTGACATAACTTTGGATGTGATGGAGTCAAAGACTTCTGAATATTCACTTGATAGGTCCACTATATTTTTTTATTGTTTGGTATTAAGAGTAGCTACCATCGAAGTAGGCTATAGATTAGAAGCTATATTGATTTGATATTTTTGTATTCATCAAATAGTGAAGGACTATTGCGCTAAGCTATTGGTGCCTTTCACCAATAAAGTTGTCTTAATTATCCCATAACACCTCTAAGAAGGTTTCACTAAGGATAGGATGGTATGGTAAAACATCATTATTTAGGAAGATGAATGGAATGAAGATTGGATAAAATGGTAAAAGGGTTTCCCCCAAGTGGTAAGGGGAGGTAAGTGGTAGGGTATGGAACAATGGAAAGTGAATGGAAAAATGAAAAGAAATGGTTTTTGGCCAATGGAAATGGTATGATACTTGTTTTTATCCTAGGTGAATGTTTCTATTATTTTTACTGATTTGGAGATGCATTTCTTGATCAAAAAAAGACACACCACATTAATAAATCATGAAAATTGCTATCCCACACCTCATCTAAATAGATTCTCTATCAAGAACTCCTTATAGATCTAGACTTTAATAATTTTTTCATGATCTTTATTGGTCACTGATTATGTTTCCTTCAAACATCAAGACAAGGTATCTTTGTAGCCTCTATAAAGGAAAGTGTGACTAGGGAGGGTAAATAAGATAAATGTTGGATGATAGATATAATTGGGAAATGTAATGGTGGATGATAATGAATCGATAATGGGTGGTAAAAAAAATGAAGATAGAGATTTTTAGGCACACACAATGTTACTGATTTTGGATTTGACATAACTTTGGATGTGATGGAGTCAAAGACTTCTGAATATTCACTTGTAGGTCCACTATATTTTTTTATTGTTTGGTATTAAGAGTAGCTACCATCTAAGTAGGCTATAGATTAGAATCTATATTGATTTGATATTTTTTTATTCATCAAATAGTGAAGGACTATTGCACTAAGCTATTGGTGCCTCGAAGAGGTTTTCACCAATAAAGTTGTCTTAATTATCCCATAGCACCTCTAAGAAGGTTTCACTAAGGATAGGATGGTATGGTAAATATTTAGGATGATGAATGGAATGAAGATTGGATAAAATGGTAAAAGGGTTTCCCCCAAGTGGTAAGGGGAGGTAAGTGGTAGGGTATGGAACAATGGAAAGTGAATGGAAAAATGAAAAGAAACGGTTTTTGGCCAATGGAAATGCTATGATACTTGTTTTTAGCCTAGGTGAATGTTTCTATTGTTTTTACTAATTTGGAGATGCATTTCTTGATCAAAAATGACACACCACAATAATAAATCATGAAAATTGCTATCCCACACCTCATCTAAATAGATTCTCTATCAAGAATTCCTTATAGATCTAGACTTTAATAATTTTTTCATGATCTTTATTGGTCACTGATTTTGTTTCCTTCAAACATCAAGACAAGGTATCTTTGTAGCCTCTATAAAGGAAAGTGTGACTAGGGAGGGTAAATAAGATAAATGTTGGATGATAGATATAATTGGGAAATGTAATGTTGGATGATAATGAAATGGATAATGGGTAGTAAAAAAATGAAGATCAAGATTTTTAGGCACACACAATGTTACTGATTTTGGATTTGACATAACTTTGGATGTGATGGAGTCAATGACTTCTGAATATTCACTTGATAGGTCCACTATATTTTTTTATTCTTTGGTATTAAGAGTAGCTACCATCTAAGTAGGCTATAGATTAGAAGCTATATTGATTTGATATTTTTGTATTCATCAAATAGTGAAGGACTATTGCACTAAGCTATTGGTGCCTCGAAGAGGTTTTCACCAATAAAGTTGTCTTAATTATCCCATAGCACCTCTAAGAAGGTTTCACTAAGGATAGGATGGTATGGTAAAACATCATTATTTAGGATGATGAATGGAATGAAGATTGGATAAAATGGTAAAAGGGTTTCCCCCAAGTGGTAAGGGGAGGTAAGTGGTAGGGTATGGAATAATGGAAAGTGAATGGAAAAATGAAAAGACATGGTTTTTGGCCAATGGAAATGGTATGATACTTGTTTTTAGCCTAGGTGAATGTTTCTATTGTTTTTACTGATTTGGAGATGCATTTCTTGATCAAAAAATAACACGCCACAATAATAAATCATGAAAATTGTTATCCCACACCTCATCTAAATATATTCTCTATCAAGAACTCCTTATAGATCTAGACTTTAATATTTTTTTCATGATCTTTATTGGTCACTGATTATGTTTCCTTCAAACATCAAGACAAGGTATCTTTGTAGCCTCTATAAAGGAAAGTGTGACTAGGGAGGGTAAATAAGTTAAATGTTGGATGATAATGAAATGGATAATGGGTGGTAAAAAAATGAAGATCGAGATTTTTAGGCACACACAATGTTACTTATTTTGGATTTGACATAACTTTGGATGTGATGGAGTCAAAGACTTCTGAATATTCACTTGATAGGTCCACTATATTTTTTTATTGTTTGGTCTTAAGAGTAGCTACCATCTAAGTAGGATATAGATTAAAAGCTATATTGATTTGATATTTTTGTATTCATCAAATAGTGGAGGACTATTGTGTTAAGCTATTGGTGCCTCGAAGAGGTTTTCACCAATAAAGTTGTCTTAATTATCCCATAGCACCTCTAAGAAGGTTTCACTAAGGATAGGATGGTATGGTAAAACATCATTATTTAGGAAGATGAATGGAATGAAGATTGGATAAAATGGTAAAAGGGTTTCCCCCATGTGGTAAGGGGAGGTAAGTGGTAGGGTATGGAACAATGGAAAGTGAATGGAAAAATGAAAAGAAATGGTTTTTGGCCAATGGAAATGGTATGATACTTGTTTTTATCCTAGGTGAATGTTTCTATTGTTTTTACTGATTTGGAGATGCATTTCTTGATCAAAAAAAGACACACCACATTAATAAATCATGAAAATTGCTATCCCACACCTCATCTAAATAGATTCTCTATCAAGAACTCCTTATAGATCTAGACTTTAATAATTTTTTCATGATCTTTATTGGTCACTGATTATGTTTCCTTCAAACATCAAGACAAGGTATCTTTGTAGCCTCTATAAAGGAAAGTGTGACTAGGGAGGGTAAATAAGATAAATGTTGGATGATAGATATAATTGGGAAATGTAATGGTGGATGATAATGAATGGATAATGGGTGGTAAAAAAAATGAAGATAGAGATTTTTAGGCACACACAATGTTACTAATTTTGGATTTGACATAACTTTGGATGTGATGGAGTCAAAGACTTCTGAATATTCACTTGTAGGTCCACTATATTTTTTTATTCTTTGGTATTAAGAGTAACTACCATCTAAGTAGGCTATAGATTAGAAGCTATATTGATTTGATATTTTTTTATTCATCAAATAGTGAAGGACTATTGCACTAAGCTATTGGTGCCTCGAAGAGGTTTTCACCAATAAAGTTGTCTTAATTATCCCATAGCACCTCTAAGAAGGTTTCACTAAGGATAGGATGGTATGGTAAATATTTAGGATGATGAATGGAATGAAGATTGGATAAAATGGTAAAAGGGTTTCCCCCAAGTGGTAAGGGGAGGTAAGTGGTAGGGTATGGAACAATGGAAAGTGAATGGAAAAATGAAAAGACACGGTTTTTGGCCAATGGAAATGCTATGATACTTGTTTTTAGCCTAGGTGAATGTTTCTATTGTTTTTACTAATTTGGAGATGCATTTCTTGATCAAAAATGACACACCACAATAATAAATCATGAAAATTGCTATCCCACACCTCATCTAAATAGATTCTTTATCAAGAATTCCTTATAGATCTAGACTTTAATAATTTTTTCATGATCTTTATTGGTCACTGATTTTGTTTCCTTCAAACATCAAGACAAGGTATCTTTGTAGCCTCTATAAAGGAAAGTGTGACTAGGGAGGGTAAATAAGATAAATGTTGGATGATAGATATAATTGGGAAATGTAATGTTGGATGATAATGAAATGGATAATGGGTAGTAAAAAAATGAAGATCAAGATTTTTAGGCACACACAATGTTACTGATTTTGGATTTGACATAACTTTGGATGTGATGGAGTCAATGACTTCTGAATATTCACTTGATAGGTCCACTATATTTTTTTATTGTTTGGTATTAAGAGTAGCTACCATCTAAGTAGGCTATAGATTAGAAGCTATATTGATTTGATATTTTTGTATTCATCAAATAGTGAAGGACTATTGCACTAAGCTATTGGTGCCTCGAAGAGGTTTTCACCAATAAAGTTGTCTTAATTATCCCATAGCACCTCTAAGAAGGTTTCACTAAGGATAGGATGGTATGGTAAAACATCATTATTTAGGATGATGAATGGAATGAAGATTGGATAAAATGGTAAAAGGGTTTCCCCCAAGTGGTAAGGGGAGGTAAGTGGTAGGGTATGGAATAATGGAAAGTGAATGGAAAAATGAAAAGACATGGTTTTTGGCCAATGGAAATGGTATGATACTTGTTTTTAGCCTAGGTGAATGTTTCTATTGTTTTTACTGATTTGGAGATGCATTTCTTGATCAAAAAATAACACGCCACAATAATAAATCATGAAAATTGCTATCCCACACCTCATCTAAATATATTCTCTATCAAGAACTCCTTATAGATCTAGACTTTAATATTTTTTTCATGATCTTTATTGGTCACTGATTATGTTTCCTTCAAACATCAAGACAAGGTATCTTTGTAGCCTCTATAAAGGAAAGTGTGACTAGGGAGGGTAAATAAGTTAAATGTTGGATGATAATGAAATGGATAATGGGTGGTAAAAAAATGAAGATCGAGATTTTTAGGCACACACAATGTTACTTATTTTGGATTTGACATAACTTTGGATGTGATGGAGTCAAAGACTTCTGAATATTCACTTGATAGGTCCACTATATTTTTTTATTGTTTGGTCTTAAGAGTAGCTACCATCTAAGTAGGATATAGATTAAAAGCTATATTGATTTGATATTTTTGTATTCATCAAATAGTGGAGGACTATTGTGTTAAGCTATTGGTGCCTCGAAGAGGTTTTCACCAATAAAGTTGTCTTAATTATCCCATAACACCTCTAAGAAGGTTTCACTAAGGATAGGATGGTATGGTAAAACATCATTATTTAGGAAGATGAATGGAATGAAGATTGGATAAAATGGTAGAAGGGTTTCCCCCAAGTGGTAAGGGGAGGTAAGTGGTAGGGTATGGAATAATGGCAAGTGAATGGAAAAATAAAAAGACATGGTTTTTGGCCAATGGAAATGGTATGATACTTGTTTTTAGCCTAGGTGAATGTTTCTATTATTTTTACTGATTTGGAGATGCATTTCTTGATTACCAAATGACACACCACAATAATAAATCATGAAAATTGCTATCCCACACCTCATATAAATAGATTATCTATCAATAACTCGCTATAGATCTAGACTTTAATAATGTTGTCATGATCTTTATTGGTCATTGATTTTGTTTCCTTCAAACATCAAGACAAGGTATCTTTGTAGCCTCTATAGAGGAAAGTGTGACTAGGGAGGGTAAATAAGATAAATTTTGGATGATATATATAACTGAGAAATGTAATGGTGGATGATAATGAAATGTATAATGGGTGGTAAAAAAATGAAGATCGAGATTTTTAGGCACACACAATGTTACTGATTTTGGATTTGACATAACTTTGGATGTGATGGGGTCAAAGACTTCTGAATATTCACTTGATAGGTCCACTATATTTTTCTATTATTTGGTCTTAAGATTAGCTACCATCTAAGTAGGCTATATATTAGAAGCTATATTGATTTTATATTTTTGTGTTCATCAAATAGTGAAGGACTATTGTGCTAAGCTATTGGTGCCTCGAAGAGGTTTTCACCAATAAAGTTGTCTTTATTATCCCATAGCACCTCTAAGAAGGTTTCACTAAGGAAAATTGACTTTTGACTTTGATTATCATCTAGAACCTTTGAAAATGTTTCATTAAAAGATGTTGAGTTTGAAATTTGATTATTCATTAGCACCTCTAAAAATGTTTTAGTAGGAGATTTTTCTTCTTCTGCATGAATTTGGTCTTGACCTCCTTACTATTATTCAACTAATATGTTTTCATGGATGAAATTCAACAAGGTATGATTCTATAAATCCCATTCAACACTTATGGGAGGTGGAATGCCAATAAAATGGCTATGTTGGTTAGTGGTAATGGTATATGGAATGGGGAAAGGAAGTACAATTATCATAGAATATACTAGGAGAAATTATGTTGATGATGAAGTAATCATCCTCAAAAACAATATAAGGATCACAAATGTATTTAAATTGATCTTTAATGCATGCATAACCAATGTTGTAATAGCCATGAACATATTTTAATTTTGAATCTGATTCAGACTCAATGGACTTTGAATATAATATTAAGACTAATGTTGATTTTATTTTTGATGCTAAATCTAATATTAGTTCAAGAATAAAACCTAACTCTAATTTTGATTCTTCATCTAATGTATATGCTATTATAATAATGTATTGTTGAATGTTTGGTATGGGACAAGTAACAACCTATGATGGCATAGTGGGCTCCATAAAGACTAGTTTGTCAAAGTGAGACTCCTCAATGGTGGGCAAAAGGTTAAAATATGACTTCATAGAGACTGTCTTATTAGATGGAGGTTATTTATATATATGCATATGGTCGAGGTAATGATTTTCCCAAATGTGATTATAATAATTAATAAGTGACTTAGTAAACAGTATCTAGAGTGAGACTCCTCAACAATAGGTATGGTAATAAGAGGTGATTCATCACAGGTTGACTTATGACAATGGTTGGTTCAATAAAAACATCTTGGATTGGTTGGTTTTCTTGGCCTTAGTTTACGATCAATTGTAAAATACCAATTTTGAATACAACTTGGTCCTCAAATGATTGGCTCAATTGAATAGGTATTGATTGGCTCGATTGAGGTGCTGATTAGATAAATTAAGGTACTAATTATCTTGATTGAGCCTAGACAATTGGTAGGGGTTTTATAAAGTGGGTAACAATTGGCAATGGATAAAGAATGACCAATATTTGGATAATAATAGGGCATTGTAGAGCTTAATTTCTCTCACAAACCAAAGGATGAAGTCAAGAAATGGTAATGATAGGGCGTCATGGACCTTGGTTTCTTGTACAAGCCAAACGACAAGTCCTAGAATGATAAGAGTAGGGAATTATGGATCTTGGTTACTCAAATAAGCCAAAGGAAGAGGTCTTGTAATGGTAATTATAGGGCATCATGGAGATTGGTTGCTCACATAGGCTAAAGGATGAGATCTTAAAAGGATAAGGGTAGGGTGTAGTGGATCTTGATTGCTCCTACAAGCTAAAGGATAAGGTCTTGGTAAAATAAAAGGGTGTTGTGGATTTTGGTTGCTTGCACAATCCAAAGGATGAGGTCCTAAAATAGAAATGGTAGTCTTTGGATGTTGTGGATTTTGGTAGCTCACACAATTTGAAGGAGGGTTAATGGTATAGGTGGGTGAATGGGTGGTCACATAAGGGCAAGTATAATACATCAATTGGCTGAAAGAATGGATCACTGAATCTAAAGCTTGAGGGATCTTGGCTTTGTTCCCCAAATTGAGTATTATAAGGAGGGTATGGATCCTCCTCCCAAATAACATTATACCTATCTCATTAAGGGTCTCCAGTTGGATTTTGTGGATCTTTATTATGTTCCCCATATTCAATATTATAATGAGGATAAGAATCCTCCTTAAAAATAATATTATCCCACTAGGGGTCTCTAGTTGGATTATGTGTGACCATTCCATCACAACTGTAATGAGACATATCCATATTAGTGATAAACTCCAAAAATCATGTCCAAAGGACAAATGGTTCAAAATTAGTCTAACTTGATCTAGGGGATTTGTATCTCCAAAATGATTTATGCTAAAACTTGGTATAAAATAATCTAACATCAAATGTCTTATACATAAAAGGTCAAACGTATAAATAAAAACTAACATACCAAAATCTAGGTACAAAGTACTCCAAATAGGTCTAAACTAGGAAAGTTAAAGGTTGTTAGGTCTTTTGGCCAAATGTGGCATAAAAAACTAGGCTCAAAACATGCATGTGCTATGACTTTTGGCCAAATGCAACATCAAAAGATAGAATTAAAACAAAGGTGATATTTTTAATCTAACAAACTTGGAACATTTTAGCATAAACCCAACATATGGAATTAAATACAAACATGGTCAATTGGCATAAGGCACAAGGCAAAAGGCATATGTGTAGACACCAAAATAGTGTCAACCCCCCTTGGTCCCTTTCTAAATTTAACATGCCTAACCAACACTTTATTAATTTAAAATAATTATTTTAAATTATTCATCCCCTTTTGACACCACACCATGGACACCTCACTATGGACACCTCGCCCTTAGACTATTTCCTACCCTATGACTCACCCCTAAGACTAAGTCCTTCAAAACATAACTACCTAAGACCAATTCCAACCTTTTAACTAATTCTCATGACAAATAACCCCATCTTTTGACCGTTCTCCAATGGCAAGTGCACTTGGCAGATGGAGAAATAGGGAAAAGGCTATTTTTAGCCCTTTTACCCATTCTTCAGTTGTCGACGTCGGTCAAGTGTCGATCGATGCTGGTGGAATCACCGATGTCAGTTACTTAAACTAAGTTGCTAACATTGAATGGCCCCCTCCCTCTTTGCATAATGATGCACACACTTTGAGATTGAACACCAGAATTCTCTTATCACTCTCCCAGCTATAAAGACTCTGTAGAAATCACTCTAGGCATCAAATTGGAAATATTGTACGAGATCTTTGACATCAGCCGCAACAGGAACAAGCGTCCCAACACCTCTGGTTCTCAATCAAGCAGAGCTAAGTATTCATTTATTTCATTTCAGTAATTTAGAATACATTAGTAATTATTCCCTATTTACTATTTTCTAAATACTATCAATCAGACCTGACCTGACTTCTTCTCAGAGAGGCTAAAAAGCCTTCCTCTTACCCTTACTCTTTTTGACAACCTATCCTCTACCTGACTCCTTCCTTAGACCTTATTCATCTCCCTACAACCCTACATAGACTTTTAAACCCACAGAGTCCCTCTGTGAACCCCAAACTTTCTCTAAAACCCATCTAAGGACCATTGACCCTACCAACATCGGTAGCCTAACCGATGTCGGCAACATTGACCAACCGATGCTCGTAGAATTACCGACGTTGGTGACTATGGAAGACTAATTGTAGGAATTAGGTACGCATTATCTATTTATATTTCTTTAAGTCTTTCATTATTTCTTTCTATTACGACATTCTTTTTATCAACTAGTGGACTGTCATCCCTCAAGGAAGTCTTTGCACTTGTGGGACCGAGCGTGTGCTTGGCAGTCCACCATATCTGTCTCTAACATTTTTCTATTTAAGTCCCTTTCTCTCGACAAGTGTCTTCCTCCATAGCCAAAGAGGAGTCCCTTCAACATCTAGATATGGTGCATAGCTTCATCTGGGTATGTATAAACCCTTGACCATTTATCTTTAGTTTCTTATTTCTTTTGAATATTAAATAGCAAAAATGAGTAGAAACATTCTGGCATGCCTGGTGGGACCCTAGAATTTTCCTTGGGTTCATTTCTTCTAAAAAGGCAAACTTTCATATAGTTGCATTAGGAAAAAGCTTTCTTCTTGCATCCTTCCTCTTCTTTCTTTTTCTTTTGAAAATAAATCATAAGCACAAGTTAAAAATAACATATTTCTTTTTCTTCTTGTCACCTCTTTCTTGCATATTAGAGTAGTGAAATTCATACTCTCAACCTTTTCCTCACTTGTTTGCATCTGAATAAAACATTTCAATTTGGGTTAAAATATATTGCATTTCATTCCTTCTTGAATGTAGTTTTAGCTCATCTAGTAATTAAAAATGCATTATGAATAAATCATAGTGCACATATGTTACACATCTAGACCACAAGCACATCAAACTAAACATCTAAACATACATGAGATAAGGCTTGACTAGGATTTCATCACTTAGCAGATACCTTACCCTTCCTGGTAATCCTACTTGGACTTCACTACCAAGGGGAGAACCCACTCTATTCTCTGGCAGAGTATAAACTCTAGGGGAAGTATATATTGGCTAAGCGACCCAGCTTGGCTCTGGGCTCGTGAAGTGAGGGGAGCAAGCTCCTAGCACCAGGCCACACACAGAACCTAATACAAATTTTGAGCACCAAAACTTAACCCAAAACCGACCTTAGACTTCTTCTTTTAGTACCCGTTCTAAAAGCCCAATTCTCAAACACATTCTTTTAAGGCATAAGGCAACACGACTCTAAAATTTATTCTTAGGAATTTAATGTTTAGAGGTTGCTTGCCTTCATCTACTTTTCTATTTTTATCTAGTTTTTTGAGCTGATAAGGATGAATTATTCTGAGCTTCAAAAACAACTCAGAACTTTCTTTTTCTTCCAAAAAATTTCAATTTTTTGAGTTTCTAGAAATACACAGACACCGATATCAGATTTTCTACCGATGTCGGCAACTGATCTTCACTGACATCAGTTATCTGACCGACATCGGCATCTTACTTCATCGACATCAGTTTTTCTACCAACGTCAGTCACTATCAAAAATATTTCTTTCAAAACAGCAAGCTAAAAAGAAAACTAACTTTTTTTTTCTATTCAACACACATTCCAAAATTTTGCGACTAAAATATACAGTTTTTAGAACTTGAACAAACTTTGCCTTGAATAGTTTTGACATGTAGTCAAGCTAAAACTCTTGTTGACCACACAAGGCAACAACCACTTCCACCTTCACCTTTCATAACAAGTCCTCTAATGGAATATCCTTAAGATACTAAACGTACTCCTACCTCAAATCACCCACCTATTATTCCTGCAGGGGATCAAGACTTCGAGAGATTCCTTGACCTCAATGTCAAGGCTCTTCAACACTATCTCGTGAGAAGCCAAATGCGAGATTCATCAGGTAATCCTGTTCTTGGGATGCCAAATTCCTTAGTTGAAATGGAAAATATATCAATAGCCTCTATCACTCAACCCATGGTCACTCAGGCCATTGCCTCAACTAATGACCAAACCATGGCCAATTCTCAAGAGTTGGCCTCTCCTTTAATTTCTAGACCTACATCCATATGGGTTTTCATACCCCCACAACCATAAATAATGCAAATAAGTTCAACACCATTTCAAAACTTACTTGTTTTTATCCCACCCACTCTTGCACCCATAAATACAAGAGTGACTACCAATCCTCTCACTAGTGTTGCCACCATCCAACCACAATTGGCAGCACCTAGTCAAATTGTGCCTTCCAGCTTCATGGCACAACCTTCCTTGACCTCAACATCAATCCCCATGATGAATTATCCATATGTTGTGCCTATACAAATGCAACCTACCATGTCATATGCCCCTCCCAATCTCTTCCAGGTACCTTACAACCTAGGGGGTGCCCCACCTACCAATCCATAAACCGATCTCATCAAGATATTGATGGATAAGATGTCTAATTTTGAGACATCTATTTTAGGTTCAAGAAGCATTCTCTCATATGAACAAATCTATAATGAGCCTATTCATCCTTCGGTCCCAATCTGACCATATCCAAGCCAATGGGAACTTTTGAAATTCACTCATTTTCAGAGTAAGGAAGACCCACAACAACATTTATGAGCATTTAGACACGCTTGTTACCTTATAGCACATGATGATGCATTACTACTGCACACATTTCCCATGTCACTTTTGGGTGCTGCTCTTGATTGGTATAGTTTTATTACTAGTCACTCTCTATTTACCTTCACCCAACTAACTCAACTTTTCCTTGACCACTTTTCAATCAACATCACTAAAAAGGTCTCCATCACGGACCTATATTCTATCAGACAATTTGATGATGAATTAATAGCTAATTTTGTTGCCCATTGGAGAGGCTTAATCAACCAACTCTCCTTTTCCTTACCTCAACTAGAGCTCATTAAGCTCTTCTCTAGAGCATGTGCTAAGCACATCTCATCTACTTTACGGGTCCAAACATTCCGCACATTTGACGAAGCTTTCACCATGGCTAGAAAGCTCAAAGTTCATGATGTTGAAGAAGATAAAGTCAAATTGCATAGTAAAAACCCCAACACAAAATCAAACGACCCTTCCTCCAAATCTTCTTCCTCTAATTCCAAATCCAAGGGATTAGCAAATGTTGTGGTACTTTGATCATCATCATTGACCACAACTAACCAATCCAAACCTTCCACATCTCAAAGCATTACACGACAATTCCAACAATGATACGTACAGCATCAATACACTCCAATAAGAGAATCATACATGTTTGTGTTGGATAAACTAGTCAAATAGGGAGTCCTCAATCTCCCCCAAATTTGACCACCACCTTAATTTGATCCCTCGCATGCCATCCCTGCATGGTATAGGGAGAATGAATTTTGTAATTATCACCGTGTCAAAGGCCATGACACAGACAATTGTAAAACCCTCAAGAATATCATTTGGGACATGTTAGATAAAGGTGATCTTGTCTTGGATAACCCAAATGCGCCACCTAACCAAAACATAGACATCTTTAGACAACCTTTCCCTAACCATCCCCCTAGTCAAAATAACATTCAGACCATAGCTGAAGACCCCCAAGAGTGTAATATATGCACGATCGATATGGTTTCTCCTTTTATACCTAACCAACCTCTTTTACAATCTAAAGAGGATAACCAACCTATTACTCCTCCACAAGTAGAAGAACCTTCTTCTCCTATTACTCCTCCATCAACCTCTCTTATATTGGAAGATGCCTTGACAATACCAATGCCACTAGTTCTGCCTTCATCCTTCCTATTACCGATGGAAGATCATATTGTTCCCACTCTTCAACCACAAGTAGAAGGCACAATTATTCTTGCCCTCTATCCTCTTGAGGAACCCCATTCTCCAATTCCTTCTCCACCGAGAGAAGAACTTGTCTCTTCACCTACTTCAACCGAAGAGGATCCAGTAATGGCTCTCTCTTGCCTTTGGCTTGAGATTGCCACATCTAACACATTCCCACTCTCACAACCACCCAAATCTTTTGAAAAATCAATTATAAAGCCTAGCACAACATCTTCTAAACCATTCTCTCGACTAGCTAAAAACTTAGGATTTCTCCATTTGAGAAACTTAAAACATGAGGCATTATGGGAGTGACTCAAAGCTCCTTATCTTACACATCTTGTTTCATCTCGTACTATTGACCCTTCTATGACAAAATCTCCAAAAGTCACCAATGAAGACTAGGCTTCTACTTCCAAATCTTCAGAAGCTCAATCGTCCACATCTAAACCTAAACCCTCACAAACATCCACCATACCAAAACTAGTTAAATCCCTCAGTATTCATCCCATATCAAACCTCACTCACCCACAAGTGAAGATTGATTTGAATCTCACCCCCCATAATAGTAGTCCTCACACCATATTAAAGAAGGCTACTAAACCACGTCAGAGAACTCCTCCTCCACCATCACCATTGCCCTCTATTTTGGACCCTTATCCTTCTACCTTAATTGGAGTGCTCCCTACTCCAACACCTAACAAAAATAAGTTTCCTCCATTACTCTCTTTACCCACCAAAAACATACTTCCTCTAAAAAATTTGGCACCCCTCACAAAGAGAGTGTCCTCTACACAAGTGACCACACCACCAATTAAAAAGGTGGTACAAAAAACCCCCTCAACAACTTCTAAACAAAAGTCATCAACATCTACTACATCAACAAGCAAAGACCCATTAGTGGGTTCATATGCTTTGATACTACACTGACTTTTGCAAACTTCTAACATCACTCTCCCACTTACTAAACCATTTCAGCCTCTCAGACCAAAACCGTCTTGGTTCGATGACACTAAAATCTGTCTATATCATCGCTCACTTGGGCATGATACTGAAAATTGTTGTTCCCTCAAGGTTGTCATTCACCAATACTTGGAAAAAGACACTCTTCTTGTTGAGGATACTATCAACAAATCTCCAACACCATCTCATGTCTCTCAAACCTCTTCACCTTCATCGAGATCCCATCACCAGACTATGGTCCCTTTACCTCCTTCGTCTCCTCTATTCGAGATTAACACCATCAATGTGGCCACTAGGTCACAAACTTTGAAGGATAAAGCAAAAGAGAAGGTTGTTGTTCCTTGGACCTACCCATTTGTCAAACTTGCTCAACCACCCAAACCCAAGATTTCTATCTTGGGTACATCCCAACCTACTTCTTCAGAGGCAATCCATGATTCTATGGTGAAACAGCTTCACCAAACTCCCATGAAGATGACTTTATATGACCTCATTTAAAGCTCTTCACAACATCGTCAAGCTTTAATCAAAGCTTTACAGGTGGTGGAGGTCCAACCCAAGGACCCCCAACCACTAGCTGCCTTAGACCAATCATTACCCACTGTCACTTCTATTACCTTTAGTGATTCTAAAATTCCTACCTCCAATTTGGAAGATCAGGATGCTACCCTTTTCATCACAGCTTATGTTGATCAAACTCACATTAAGTGAGTAATGATTGATGGGGGCACTAGCATCAATATCATTTCCACCCATGCCTATGACCAATTAGCCCTCCCAAAGAATTGTATGTCTAAAACTGACGCAATTCTTTGATCTTTCAATGACTCCACCACCACTATCATTGGCACCATCATCTTATATCTTCGTGTTGGTCCACAAACAATCCTAGAGCTCTTCTACATCATCAAGGGAGAGTTCCAATACAACATGTTATTAGGATGACCTTGGATCTGTGCCATGCCCTATGTCCCTTCTACATTACATCGTTGTGTCAAATTTGAACACGATGATCAAGTCCATGTCATTCCTGCAGACCCTTCCCCTTTCAAGACATGCAACACAACTTATCAACCCAATGATGTTCTCATTCCTTTGAAAACATCCACCCCAACACCACCTCCACCCATGAAAGCTTCAACAAGTACGCAAATGGTAGTTACACCTACACCACCTCCTCAAGTGACAACAAAAGACCCTATGGAAGATACCTTCCAACGTCTTTCACTTGGGGAGTATCATTTACTCACCTTGGACATGTTCTAGACTCCTCAAGAGTATGGATGACTTCATCATAATCCAAATTATGACCATCGCATCAGAATGGTCGTCCCATATGGTCCTCCCAATCTTCAAACAAATCTCATCTATGGAGGGCTAAATCGAGCTCCCACGGATGGGAATCCTCTTTCATCACCCCAACTATTTATGTCTAATTTCTCTTTTCTTGGCAACCCAAACTTTTCTCATACCTATCTTTATAGGTGTGCATGAAAGGGCTTTGGCTTTGGGCACTACGAACAAGGCTCCCACTAGCCCATCGAACCACCAAATGATGAGGCCATAAAGAATGCCAAGAAGTGACATGGCCTAGGTTTTAAAGAACCTACTAAAACTTCTAAAAACCCTCACCTCGAACCTATCATAGAACAATCACCTCTGAACTCGCCTATTCCCCCATCTTCACCTATGGAGTCAGTGGTTTCCATCCCTCCTAGTTTTTTTTGCATAAATGCCATTCGCTTGGAACCCCTAACCTATCAACTAGGTGGGGTATCCAGGTCTCTCCCTCTCATTTATCCAAACATGATAGATGATGAATCTACTACCATTAACACTATCCAATGCATAGATGATGATGCCATTCTCACCTATATGGGTGTAGATGACTCTTTCATTCAATGATCACTTCCTTCAGAAATGCAAGTTATGTTAAATGAATCGACCATTGACATTAACCTTCCATCTTTCGATATTCCTCACATTTTAAAGATTGGTCAATCTTTGGATGCCTAGGAACAAATTGACTATACCAAATTCCTTTCAGACCATAGCAAAGCTTTTTCTTGGTATTATAGCGATATGCCTGGTATCGACCCTAACATCGTCATCCATAACATCATCACAAACCATGAAGCTAAGCCTGTTAGGCAAAAGCTTCGAAAGATGCATCCTCAAGTTGCACTCCTTGTCAAGGAGGAGTTTCAGCGTCTTCTCTCTATCTCTTTTATCCAACCCATTGATTATCTGTAATGGGTGTCAAATATTGTCCCTATCACCAAAGTAATTGGGGGAATCCAAATTTATACTGACTCTTGTCTAAAGGATGATTTTCCTCTACCCAACATCGACCAACTTGTTGATCTTACAGTTGGTCATGAGATGCTATCACTCATGGATGGGTTTTTAGGATATAACCAAATCCTGATTGCACTAAAAGATCAAAACAAAACTACCTTCATCACCCCATGGGGGACTTTTTGCTATAGGGTCATGCCTTTTGGCCTAAAGAACGTAAGTGCCACATATCAATGCGCCATGACTTACATCTTTCATGATCTCCTCCACAAAATCATGGAGGACTATGTGGATGACCTACTAGGCAAATCCAAACTTCATCGTGACCATTTAACCATCCTCAAAATAATCTTCACTCGCCTTCTACAATACAACGTTTGACTTAACCCCAAGAAATGTGTCTTTGGGGTTCTCTCAGGGAAGCTTCTGGGTTTCATCATTTCTCTTTGTGGCATCAAGGTAGATCCCGCTAAAATTTGAGCTATACTCGAGATGCCACCACTAACCAATTTGAAGCAACTTCGCAACCTACAGGGGAAGCTTCAATCTATTCATCACTTCATCTCGCAGCTCTCTGACCGATGTCAACCCTTTCATCACCTCCTCAAGAAGGACGTCTCCTTCAATTGGGATAAGGATTTCCAAGAGGCTTTTGAGGCTCTTAAATGTTATCTTGTCTCCCGACTAGTCCTTATTCCACCAAAAGATGACCAACCCTTCTACCTTTACATCTCAGCAATAAACCATTCCCTAGGTGCCATGATTGCACATCATGATGAACAACATCGTGAGCAAGCAGTTTATTATATAATCCAAATTCTCATTGATTACGAAACTCGGTATTCTCATACCAAAAAAATTTGCTTGGCATTAGTCTTTGCCGCTACCAAACTCTGTCATTATCTCCTCAATCATAAAACTTATGTCATCACCCACACTGACCCTCTTAAGTACATGCATTCTAAGCCATACCAAAATCAACGTATGGCTCGTTGGCTCATGCTTCTTACTAAGTTCGACTTGGAATTCATCCAACAAAAGTCTATAAAGGTGCAAACAATCATTGACCAACTATCGGATGCCCCTCTACCTGACAACCAACCTTCTCACTATGAATTCCCTGACGAATCCATTGCCATGTTATCCATCGATGACATTTTTTATCAAATTACAATGTTCTTTGATGGATCTAAATGTCAACATAGTGGGGGTGCGAGGGTCATTCTCATCCCTCATGAGGGTGAGCCCATGCCCCTATCTTTCAAACTTGACTTTGAATGCACCAACAACATGGTTGAATATGAAGCCTTAATTTTGGGGCTTCAAACCACCCTTTTCTTAGGCATTAAGAAAATTAACATCTTTGGCGACTCGCAACTAGTCGTCAATCAAATCAACAGTTCATATCTTTGTAAAAATGAAGTTTTGCAAAGATATAAACACTGTGTTGACACCTTGCTAGAATCCTTTGACCATTACCTCTTGTAAACTATTCCTCGCTCCATGAATAAGTTTGCTGACACTATGGCCTCTCTAGCCTCACATATCCCATCCTCATCATCTTTATCAAAAATTTATGTTACAGTGCACCATTTGGCACTACCTTCATATATCTCCACTAACATCAACCTTGTTAGCACCATTGACCCTAGTCAATAGGATGTTTGGTATAAACAACTTGTAGACTACTTAACTTATTCTATTATCCCTCCTAATCTCTCTAGCAATGCACGACGGGCTTTTATCAAAAGTACTGCTAGGTATACCATGCTAGGGGGTCTTCTCTATAAAAGAGGTTTTGATGGCCTCCTTCTTCAATGTCTAACCTCCACTAAAACAACTAATGCCATTAAATAAGTCCATGATGGGATTTGTGGCAGACATTTCAGTAATAACTCTATTGCCAAGTGCATCCTTCACCTAGGCTATTATTGGCCCACTCTTCACCAAGACTGCAGCGATTATGTTCGGTGTTGCATCAAATACTAACAACACGCTAACTTGCTTCATGTCCCTAGCCATGCTTTACAAGTCGCTAAGGATTTCTGGCCCTTTTCACAATGGGGGTTAGATCTAATCAGTAAGATTAACCCTCATTCATCTCTCTGACATCAATCCATTATCACCGCAACTGAATACTTCACTAAATGGGTGGAAGCCATTCCCCTCATTTCTACTAAAGCTGACAAAATTTTCAACTTCATGAACACCCACATCATCTGTCATTTCGGTGTACCCCACAAGATTATCACCGATAACAACAAATCATTCAAAGACAAGACTATCCAAAAACTTTGTGACTCTTTTGGCATTAAGCTCAGCTTCTCCTCACCTTACTACCCACAAACAAATGGGTAGGCCGAGGCTTCTAACAAAATCTTGACCAAAATCCTAATGAAAGTGGTCAATGACACTGGAAGGGATTGGCACATTCACATTCCCTTCACTTTGTGGGCCTACCACACTAGCATTCAAACCCCTAAGAGTGCTACACCTTTCTCTTTAGTGTACGAAATTGAGGCAATCTTGCCTCTTGAAGTACAAATACCCTCTTTATGTATCTCTCTACATGACATACTTTTTAATGATGACTTTCATCAAGATCGGTTAGCTCAACTTGAGTTACTCGACGAACATCATCTTGCCGCCCTTAACCATCTCTATATCTATCAAAATCATATCAAACATGCCTATAAAAAAATCTAAGAGAACAAGATTTCAAAATCGGAGATCTCATCCTCAAAGAAAACCAACACGTGACCAATATGGAAAGAAGCAAACGAGGTAAGTTTGCTCCTAATTGGGTCGGACCTTATATCATAACACACAAGTATGGATCAGGGACTTATCATCTGTCTTCTCTCGAAGGATGGCCAGAACCTGAGCCCCTTAATGCCTTACATCTATGACCATTCTTCTATTGATCAAGTACTCATTCACTTGATATTTAACTTGAGCTCATCCCTTGAGTAATCCCTGTCATCCTCATTTTCATTCCTTTCAACCCTGTCTCCCTAACAAACACTATGTAACCCTTTTATAAAGTATGACTGCTTTGTCTTAATAAAAGGGAGACCCTTAAACCTCTATAGTCTTTTCCATGACTCAAAATTCTGTCAAAAATAAACTGGGATGCCAAACAAAGATATCCAAAGGTCATAAACTCTAAATGTAGACTACTCCCTTGAAGGACAGCTGCATCATCATTGTTGTAATTAATAGACTGCTCCCTTGAAGGATAGCTATTCAAAGCCCTCAAAACATATAAAGTAAACTATAGACCATTCCCTCGAAGGATGGATATGCCTAAATTTTGCTACAAACATCACCCTCTCAGAAGTTTCTTGCATAAATCAAGCTTCACATGACCATAAAATAAAGCAACATCCCCAAATAGACTCTCCACATTGATCAGTCTACAAGCTATTAAAGTCATGGACTTGACTATAGTCATTCTCATGGTCTCCTATAAAAAGGGGCAAAGTTATCCCTACTAACGAAAGGTTACCCTATCTTGACATATCACCTAAACACACATATTACCCCAACATACTCAAGGGATTTTGAGCTCACTTCATGTTAAGTGATTCAAGTACTTTTCTAACACAATCCAATGGTCAAATGACGTAATGCACGAATGAGGCTTTTGTTTTCAAAGACCCCTACCTATGTTGTCATTATAGTCCTTGTCAATGAAAGAGCAATGCACCTTTCACTTCTGACCTGACTTCGTCACATGCTAATCACATAACCACCAATAACATATTTCCACAACCATTAACATTATCATAGACTACTCACATTAGTTTCTATGGAAAACAATACACATGGAAACTAACAACCAAACACAATTTATGTTAAGCATATATCATCACAAATATGAAAAAGTGTTGAAGCATAAATAAACTTAATTCATTTTTAACATACATCCATCACCAATATGGAAATTGATTAGGAATGAAACACCACAAACAAATGTTACAATTACACCATCACATAATATGGAAAAGACTGTAACATCATCATCATACATCTACATCATAACATCAATAATAAGCATATATCATTAAACATATGGTGAATGCTAAAAAAACTAACATCCATAACAAGACACATCCATAACACATCAATAATCCAAAAAATCTCATATATATATATATATATATATATATATATATATATATATATATATATATATATATATATATATATATATATATATATATATATCGGTGTGTGTGTGTGTGTGTGTACATCAAAGTTTACAATAGTACAATATATGTCTCTCTCTCAAAAACTATATACATCTCACATCAACGGATCGCAGGCCAAAATATACATAATGACAAAAATCCTCAAGGCTGAGGCTATGGTGGTGGTGGTGGTGGTCGTGACGATGTTGTCTCATCACCATTCTCTGATAGTCACCGTCTACGGGAACTCGAGGTAGTCTCATGTGACATCGATCTCTGGAAGCTCTGCTCCACTCTCATCTCTGAGTATCACTGTATTTGAAGAAATTGCCTAATGGCACCCTCATAATAAGTGATCTTGTAAATCAGTGTTGTACCTAGATATAGGTATAGTCTATGGTGGACCCATTAATCTTGATGCCATGCCCTGAATTGAACCCTGTGGCTGTGACTGAGTTAGCTGCAGTGATGCCAACTATGCTGGCTCCTGAGCTAACTACTGTGGTGGCAGCTAAATAGGGCCTTGCCCTCTAAAAACTTGGCTTGTTAATGCCTGTTCCTGGGCTACGGCCAACTGTCCCTGTAACATGGTAATCTACCCTATCAAGGCTGCCACCTGCACTATCAAAACTGTGACCTATCCCTGTAAACCTGTGACCTATCCCTATAAAATGGTCACCTATCCTCATGCTACATCCCTCTCTTGGATGGCATCATCTCTCTCCTGTTAGGCTACATCTCTATCTTTGATCACAGTCTGTAGATCAGACTGTGGTCCTCTCTGCACACTTGCATACTGTCCTACCCACCAAGCCAAGTAGGCCTTTGTACATCCTGGATCTACTATACCAGGTCCTGTAGGTAGCTCCTCAAAATATGGCTACTCTATCTCCTCTGGTAATGGGAGTGGCACCACAATGTCATCTCATCAGTTTTGTGGGAAGGTAGGTGGCACATCCTATAGCAGCCCATACTAGTGCCACACTCTCTCTATTGGTACTCTCTCAAGCTCACCGACTCGCCTGCCCCTAACCCATCTCAAAATTTGGACCCCAACCAGCTACTTTGCCTAGTCTCTAAACACCAGATACACAAGGTAGGGTCTCCAGATGATATCTATAGGAATCAGGGCCTCTAGTACCCCCTATAGTAATCAATGTCTCAAACGACACCATCCATGCACATTTTTGCCATGACCTCCCGCCATCACCTAAACCCAACTTTGAATTCAGCCTAAATAGTGCAAGAGGTGGCCTACACACAAGATGTACCACCACCACTGACTAATACCCCACAACTCTCTGTATAGCTATGCCAAAAATACTAGAGCCCACACAAAAACTGTCTACCCCTCCAGCATATCTACCAAAACCCCAGTCATAGAAATTGGGAATCTCCCTCCCTATGCATTTAGGAGTGCATACAAAGTGATGCCAATCATCATCAGGATGGCTAGTCAATGTTCATCCTCATCTGTAGCATACACTGGCTCATACACAAAACTAGTTGAATGGTATGTCACCTTAGCAGCATGCTCCCCAAATAGCATCACCATATGAATATCATGCACCTCTCTCAAGCGTGCATATAAGTCTGCTCTATGTACTGATAGCTACAAAATTTGGTACACATCCTTGATGGTCACTGTTAGCTCTCCTATAGGTAGGTGAAACATGTTGGTAGTATGATCCCACCACTCAATCAATGCCACCATCAGGCTCACATCTCTCACCACTCAGCAGTAGTGTCACAGCCCACCTAGTCCTACTACTGTCACCTAAGCCCACTCCTCACCCATAATATCCTAATGTATCTACATCAACAACTTTGAGAGCCGATCTTGCAGCATCAATGTCTACCTTGCCTACATCCAACCAATGCACACAAACACCAATGTTAACAAATGACTAACAACATCTATGACTATTCTTCCCTTTTGGGAGAACTACATTGGCCTGAGGCCCTTAAATATCGAGGCTATGTAGGTAACACTCAGTTGACATGGGGTCTCCTGAGGTTAGCTCGGCCATTCACCCATCCATCTACTTAATGGACCCACTAATTAAACCTACATGACCATCATTATATCGAGAAGGCCTCGACATGACTTAGGCCCTCCAAATTCTCATTTTCAACACTTTTCTAAGCCCTAGACACATTTACAGCAACTGATGTTAGCATTTACCTAATCGACATCGACAGCTAAGTGACTAACATTAGTCACTAGTTGGCTAACATCGGTGGACCCACCAGCATTGGTGACTGGTTCAGCCCTAGGGCCGAACGGGGCAAGCCCTAAAAATTAGGGCTTCCCCATTTTAACCCTAAAAACCCTTAAAAACCCTTTTAAACCTACCTATACTGACCTACCTCACTTACCCACCCTCCTAACTACCCTTCCACCTCAATTTACAACTAATAACAGAAAAAATCCAAAAACTCAAATTCAATTAAACACTAATCAAAAACTCAAATTAAAACTCCTACCTCATCTCTTTGCCACCATCATGGTGGTATGATTGGTGCCACTGGTAGTGGTCCTCCTATGGGGCCTCCTCAACTTTCTGCCATCTCCTCTATCTTATCTACTCAACAAACTCCCTGGTGGCCCACAACTAGCTCTTCAACCTCTAATAACACTCAATCTCACTCACCTTCACAACTAATAACAATCTGCCACCTCACACTGATGCACTAGTCCACTAGACATCTCAATCACTAAAATGCTCTAGAGCTCACTTTTTCACTTTGTCACAAATCACAAATGACTTTTGGTGGGCCACCAATCTGGTTTTGTCAGGTTTGGGAAGCTGTCGATGTCAGCAAAAATGTGCCCTATGCTGTCGATGTCGGCCGATTTCCACTAACATCAACAACTTATTTCTATCGACATCAATTTTATAACCAACGTCGATGGCCTTAAAACTTTATTCTTCTTCAAAATGCCCAAAACATGCCTATAAAAACTAGTTCTAAAACTAGAAGTCATTTTAGCCTCCTCATGGGGCACATTGGAGCTAATGTATGTCTCCCTACCCAACCACAACACTTGAGATCACTTATATCTCACCTAGACTTGACACACAACCTTGGAGATTGCGACTATCTCCTCATACCATGACTACTTTTGAGACAACTACACTTTGGTTATTTTGATTGCATATGCTACCTCACAAATCATTAGCAAAATTGTCCATGACCCTCACACCTATTGATGGATCGCGCTCCGGTTGATCCCCACTATTTGTGACATTTTCATGTTTTCTAGGAGCACTTTCTAAGCCTAGGATACTTGGAACATGATGACCATGGGAGCTACTACTTTGATCATTTAACCCAATCAGCTATGACTAAAAGCTAGGGACCGGTTACTTTAATTTTAGCACTCATTAACCTGACCTATGACAATTTAACCTATCTAGCATGTGAAGTGGTATACGCACAATCTCAATTATTACAGCATTCACACTCAAACTCACCTTATCCATCTCCTACCTATCAAATCAGCACCTAATCTCAACTTACCTTCCCTCGACTCCCGCTTTGAGGGGGGATACCTCATCCCATACTTGAGGCAACTAACTTTTATTTTGGTCTTGCAGTTCATTAATAACAACCAACAAGACAAAAAGGGGAAAATGTAGACACCAAAATAGTGTCAACCCCCCTTGGTCCCTTTCTAAATTTAACATGCCTAACCAACACTTTATTAATTTAAAATACTTATTTTAAATTAGTCATCCCCTTTTAACACCTCACCATGGACACCTCACCGTGGACACCTCGCCCTTAGACTATTTCCTACCCTATGACTCACCCCCAAGACTAAGTCCTTCAAAACATAACTACCTAAGACCAATTCCAACCTTCTAACTAATTCTTGTGACAAATAACCTCATCTTTTGACCGTTCTCCAATGGCAAGTGCACTTGGCAGATGGAGAAATGGGCAAAAGGCTATTTTTAGCCCTTTTACCCATTCTTCAGCTACCATCATCGGTCAAGTGTCAACCGATGTCAGCAGAACCGCTGACGTCAGTTACTTAAACTAAGTTGCTAACATTGAATTGTCACCTGCCTCTTTGCATAACAACACACACACTTTGAGACTGAACACCAAAATTCTATTATCACTCTCCTGACTATAGAGACTCTGTAGAAATCACTCCAGGCATCAAATTAGAAATATTGTACGAGATCTTCGACATCAACCGCAATAGGAACAAGCATCCCAACACCTCTGGTTCTCAATCAAGCAGAGCTAAGTATTCATTTGTTTCATTTCAGTAATTTAGAATACATTAGTAATTAGTCCCTACTTATTATTTTCTAAATACTATCAATCAGACTTGACCTGACTTCTTCTCAGAGAGGCTGAAAAGCCTTCCTCTTACCCTTAAGACAACTTATCCTCTACCTGACTCCTTCCTTAGACCTTATTCATCTCCCTACAACCCTTCACAGACCTTTAAATCCATAGAGTCCCTCTGTCAACCATAGACTTTCTCTGAAACCTATCCAAGGACCATTACCCCTATCGACATCCGTAGTCTAACTGACATCGACAACATTGACCAATCGATGCTGGTAGAATTATCGACGTCGATGACTGTGGAAGACTGATTGTAGGAATCAGGTATGCATTATCTATTTCTCTTTCTTTAAGTCTTTCATTATTTCTTTCTATTATGACATTCTTTTTCTCAACTAGTGGACTGTCATCCCTCAAGGAAGTCTTTGCACTTCTGGGACCGAGCGTGTGCTTGGCAGTCCACCATATCTATCTCTAACATTTTTCTATTTAAGTCCCTTTCTCTCTACAGGTGTCTTCATCCACAGCCAAAGAGGAGTCCCTTCAACATCTGGATACAGTGTGTAGCTTCATCTGGGTAGGTACAAACCCCTAACCATTTATCTTTAGTTTCTCATTTATTCTGAATATTAAATAGCAAAAATGAGTAGAAACATTATTTTGTCAGGTTTGATAGGCTGTCGACATCGGCCAATTACCACTAACATCGGCCGATTATTGTGACCGACATCGGTTTATTCACTGACATCGGCACCATAACAACCTACTTTTCTTTTAAAATGACCAAAATCATGTCCAAAACAACTAGCCCTCATAGTAGAAGTCATCTTAGACTCCTCATGGGGCACATTTGAGATCACTTATATATCCACCTAACTCGACACAAGACCTTGAAGATCATGACTATCTCCTCAGACCACGAACACTTTTGAGACAACTCTACCTTGGTTGTTTTGATTGCATACGCTACCTCATGAATAGTTAGCAAAATTGTCCACGACCCTCACACCTATTGATGGATCCCACCCAAAGTTGATCCCCACTACTTGTGACTTTTTTGTGTTTTCCAGGAGTACTTCCTAAGCCCAAGATACTTGGAACACGATGACCATTGGAGCTATAGCTTTGATCATTTAACCCAATCAGCTATGACTAAAAGCTAGGGACTAGTTACTTTGATTTTAACACTCCTTGACCTAACCTATGACAATTTGACCTATCTAGCACGTGAAGTGGTATATACGCAATCTCAATTGTTGCAATGTTCACACTCAAACTCACCTTATCCATCTCTTACCTATCAAATTGGCACCTGATCTCAGCTTACCTTCCCTCGACTCCTGCTTTGAGGGGAGATATCTCATCCCATACCTAGGGCAACTAACTTCTATTTTTGTCTTGCAGTTCGTCAAGAACAACCAACAAAACAAAAAGGGGCAAATGTAGACACCAAAATAGTGTCAACCCCCACTTGGTCCCTTTCTAACTTTAACATGCCTAACCAACACTTTATTAATTTAAAATACTTATTTTAAATTAATCATCCCCTTTTGACACCTCACCATGGACACCTCACCCTTAGACTATTTCCTACCCTATGACTCACCCCCAAGACTAAGTCCTTCAAAACATAACTACCTAAGACCAATTCCAACCTTCTAACTAATTCTCATGACAAATAACCCCGTCTTTTGACCATTCTCCAATGGCAAATGCACTTTTCAGATGGAGAAATGGGCAAAAGGCTATTTTTATCCCTTTTACCCATTCTTTAACCACTGATGTCAGTCAAGTGTTGACCGACGCTGGCAGAACCGCCAACGTCGATTACTTAAAATAAGTTGCTAACATTGAATTGCCTCCTACCTCTTTTCATAACAATGTGCACACTTTGAGACTGAACACCAAAATTCTATTATCACTCTCTTGGCTATAGAGACTCTACAAAAATCACTCCAGGCATCGAATTGGAAATATTGTACGAGATCTTCGACATCAGCCGCAACAGGAACAAGCATCCCAACACCTCTGGGTCTCAATCAAGCAGAGCTAAGTATTCATTTATTTCATTTTAGTAATTTAGAATACATTATTAATTAGTCCCTATTTACTATTTTCTAAATACTATCAATCAAACCCAACCTAACTTCTTCTCAGAGAGGCTGAAAAGCCTTCCTCTTACCCTTACTCCTTTTGACAACCTATCCTCTACCTGACTCCTTTCTTAGACCTTATTCATCTCCCTACAACCCTGAATAGACCTTTAAACCCATAGAGTCCCTCTATCAACCACATACTTTTTCTGATACCCATCTAAGGACCATTGCCCCTATCGACATCGACAGCCTAACCAACGTCGGCAACATTGACCAACTGACACCGACAGAATTATCGATGTCAATGACTATGGAAGACTGATTATAGGAATCATGTACGCATCATCTATTTCTCTTTCTTTAAGTCTTTCATTATTTCTTTCTATTATGACATTCTTTTTATCAACTAGTGGACTGTCATCCCTCAAGGAAGTCTTTGCACTTCTGGGACCGAGCATGTGCTTGGCAGTCCACCATATCTGTCTTTAACATTTTTCTATTTAAGTCCCTTTCTCTTTAAAGGTGTCTTCTTCCACACCTAAAGAGGAGTCCCTTCAATGTCTAGATAGGGTGCACAACTTCATCTGGGTATGTACAAACCCCTGACCATTTATCTTTAGTTTCTTATTTCTTCTAAATATTAAATAGAAAAAATGAGTAGAAACATTCTGGCATGCTGACATCGATAGAAACATGCCCAAGGACACCGATGTCAGCCAATTACCCCACATCTCTCTGTATAGCTAAGCCAAAAATATGGGTGCCCATACAAACACTATCTGTTGTTCTAGCATATTTACCAAAACCTCAGTCATGGTGATCGAGAACCTCCTTCCCTCTACATTGGGTAGCATGTATACTGTGATGCCGATCATCATCAAGATGGCTAATCAATGTGCATCCTCATTTGTAGTGTATATGGGCTTGTATGTAAAACTTGCTAATGGTAAGTTACCTTAGCAGCGTGCTCACCAAATAGCGTCACCATATAGATGTCATGCATCTCTCTCAAACACACATATAGGTCTGCTCTATGTATTGATAGCCACAAAATCTAATACACATCCTCGAACGTCACAGTCAACTCTCCTGTAGGCAAGTGGAAGGTGTTGGTGGTGTGATCCCACTTCTCAATGAGAGCCACCATCAAGTTCACATCTCTAGCCACTTGGTAGTAGCACCACATCCTGCCTAGTCTCACTACAGTAATGTGGGTCCACTCCTCGCCAGTAATGTCTTGACGCATCTACATTAACAATGTCGAGAGATGATCCCATAACATCAGTGTCTACCTCGCCTACATCCACCCAACACAAACACTAATGTTATCAAATGACCAATAAACACTATGACTATTCTTCCCTTTTAGGAGAACTACATCAGCCTAAGGCCCTTAAAACTGGGGCTATGTAGGTAGCACTTAGTTGACATGGGGTCTTCTGAGGTTAGCTCAGCCATTCGCCCTTTCATCTACCTAATGGACCACCTAACCAACCTTATACGCCTATTCCTACACCCGAGAAGCCGTCGACATGACTTTGGCCCTTCGATTTGTTAATTTTTAAAAAAATTTAAGACCTAAGGCAATCGACATCAAAAAATACCTAACCAACATTGACAAATACCTAACTGATGTCAGTGGCTAGTCGGCTGATGTCGGTAGACCCACTGGCATCAACGACTAGTTCAGCCCTAGGGCCGAACAGGGTGAGCCCTAGAAAGTTAGGGCTTCCCCATTTCCTACCCAAAAACCCCCCAAAACCCTCTTAAACTTGCCTATACTAACCTACCTCACTTACCCACCCTCCTAACTACCCTTCCCCCTCGATTTACAACTAATAACACAAAAAATCCCAAAACTCAAACTAATCAATAATTCACATTACAGACCCTACCTCATCCCATCACCACTGCCATGGTGGTATGATCGGTGCAGATGGTGGTGGTCCTCCCATGAGGCCTCCTTCACCCTCTACCATCTCCTCTACCTTGTCTCCTCAAAGAAATCCCTGGTGGCCCATAACTGCCTCTACAACCTCCAATCACACTCCACCTCACTCACACTCCCAACCAATCTCAATCTACCACACCACGCCGATGCACTGGTCAACTAGAAGTCTATTTCACTCAATCACCTCAGAGCTCAAATTCTCACTTTGTCAAATATCACAAATGATTTTTGGTGGGCTGCCAATCTAATTTTTTTGGGTTTGACAGGCTGCTGATGTTGACAAAAACGTGCCTTAGGACGCTGACATCGGTCGCTTACCACCAACATCAACCGATTATTGTGACTGACATCAGTTTATTCACCGATGTCGACACCTTCATAACCTACTTTTCTTTAAAAATGACCAAAATCATGTCCAAAACAACTAGCCCTCATAGTAGAAGTCATCTTAGACTCCTCATGGGGCACATTTGAGATCACTTATATATCTACTTGACTCGACATAAGACCTTGAAGATCGCGATTATCTCCTTAGACCACAAACACTTTTGAGACAAATCTACCTTGGTTGTTTTGATTTCATATGCTACCTCATGAATAGTTATCAAAATTGTCCACGACCCTCACACCTATTGACAGATCGCGCTCCAGTTGATCCCCAATCTTTGTGACATTTTCATGTTTTCTAGGAGCACTTCCCAAGCCCAGGATACTTAGAACACGATGACCATTGGAGCTATAGCTTTTATCATTTAACCCAATTAGCTATGACTAAAAGTTAGGGACTGGTTTCTTTGATTTTAGCACTCCTCGACTTGACCTACAACAATTTGGCCTATCTAGCACGTGAAGTGGTATACGCGCAATCTCAATTGTTGCAGCGTTCACACTCAAACTCACCTTATCCATCTCCTACCTATCAAATAGGCACCTGATCTCAGCTTACCTTCCCTCGACTCCTACTTTGAGGGGGGATACCTCATCCCATACCTGGGGCAACTAACTTCTATTTTTGTCTTGCAGTTCGTCAATAACAACCAACAAGATAAAAAGGGGCAAATGTAGACACCAAAATAGTGTCAACCCCCCCTTGGTCCCTTTCTAACTTTAACATGCCTAACCAACACTTTATTAATTTAAAATACTTATTTTAAATTAATCATCCTCTTTTGACACCTCACCATGGACACCTCGCCCTTAGACTATTTTCTACCCTATGACTCACCCCCAAGACTAAGTCCTTCAAAACATAACTACCTAAGACCAATTCCAACCTTCTAACTAATTCTCATGACAAATAACCCCATATTTTGACCGTTCTCCAATGGCAAGTACACTTGGCAGATGGAGAAATGGGCAAAAGGCTATTTTTAGCCCTTTTACCCATTCTTCAGCCGCTGATGTCGGTCAAGTGTTGACTGACGCCGATGGAACTGCTGACGTCGGTTACTTAAAATAAGTTGAAAACATTGAATGGTCCCCTACCTCTTTGCATAATGATGCGCACACTTTGAGACTAAACACCAAAATTCTATTATCACTATCCCAACTATAGAGACTCTACAGAAATCACTCCAGGCATCGAATTGGAAATATTGTACGAGATCTTTGACATCAGCTGCAATAAGAACAAGCATCCCAACACTTCTAGTTCTCAATCAAGCAGAGCTAAGTATTTGTTTGTTTTATTTCAATAATTTAGAATACATTAGTAATTAGTCCCTATTTACTATTTTCTAAATACTATCAATTAGACCCGACCTGACTTCTTCTCAGAGAGGCTGAAAAGCCTTCCTCTTACCCTTACTCTTTTTGACAACCTATCCTCTACCTGACTCCTTTCTTCGACCTTACTCATCTCCCTATAACCCTGCACAGACCTTTAAATCCATAGAGTCCCTTTGTCAACCATAGACTTTCTCTGAAACCTATCTAAGGACCATTGCCCGTACCGACATTGGCAGCCTAATCGACGTCGGCAACATTGACCAACTGACGCTAGAAAAATTATTGACGTCGGTGACTATGGAATACTGATTATAGGAATCAGGTACGCATTATCTATTTCTCTTTCTTTAAGTATTTCATTATTTCTTTCTATTACGACATTCTTTTTATCAACTAGTGGACTGTCATCCCTCAAATAAGTCTTTGCACTTCTGGGATCGAGCGTGTGCTTGGCAGTCCACCATATCTGTCTCTAACATTTTTCTATTTAAGTCCCTTTCTCTCTACAGGTGTCTTCCTCCACAGCCAAAGAGGAGTCCCTTCAACGTCTAGATACGGTGCATAGCTTCATTCGGGTACGTACAAACCCCTGACCATTTATCTTTAGTTTTTTATTTCTTTTGAATATTAAATAGCAAAAATGAGTAGAAACAATATGGAGAAAGACTATTTTATCTCAAACAAAAAGCATAAACAATGATGAAAATTAGGCTTCTTTAAACAAATATGTTAAACAAAATTTGAATGGGATAAAGGCACTAGGAAAAGATCTAAGAAATAGTTTGCAAATTTAGGTAACAAATTAACCTGAGTTACACAACCCAAAAGAAAAAGATCTATGTATTATCCCTTGAGAGACAAGGCCTAAACATAAATCAATCAATGTTCAATTCCAAACCTATTAAAGTTAATTAAAATCTCAACTTAGAAAACTAGGCACCTTCAAACAAACAAAAAACTCAAAAAAATGGGATAGTATAATAGCACAAGACAAAGGTCTAAATGACATATATGGTATTTGTTTCACAAAATGGCATTTGGCACAAGGCAAATAAGTCTTGAAATAAATTGAGTAGTGTAATGATGTCTTGAGATTCCTAGGCAATTTTTTTTAAATGATTTGGGCAACATAACATTACCTTTTTCAATCAAGACACACATACAAACAAGTTTGGTATAAGTATAAAGCAAAAGTGTGTAACAAAATGGCCAATGTAACACCTCATCAAACAAAGGATTAATGTATAAAAAAATCTAGTATGACATGGCATATAAACAAACAAAATTTTTAGACTCAAGAACCGATCAATAAAAGGAAAAACACTAAATACAACTAAGTATATCATCCTAGATCTTATCAAGGTATGGCAAGTGGGGTTGACTAATACTTACAATTTATGACCTTATAGATTAATCCCAAGTGTGGATAACATAAGAGAATCATCACATCAATTGAGTTCATACCGATAAACTTATCATGCAAGGGTTTATTCATTTACATGACCATTCCATCTGTGGACTACTTAGTGGAATCCCTTAATTGACTAGAACTGACTCAAGCCTTCATTATGAAAGGAAAGGTTATTCTCTCAGCCCCATATCTATCATAGTATGTGTACCTTAATTTATATAACACATAATGAATTAGGGTTTAAACACTACTGGGAAATCAAGCCTTGGGTTAATGCTTCCCTAAAGAACTCATAAAGAGGCAATGACCTCACCTTCACAAGCCAAATTACATGAAAATAAATGACAAAGTGGAAAGACTTTAGGGTTATTTTTAGATCACCTAACCATGAAAGCTTTGGGGAGATCCTAGACAACTTTATTTCCATGCCTTGGACTAGGCATAAATGCAATGAAAAGGCACTTTTGGTCACCCAAGTTCCCAATAGGGGATGGGGAGAGAGCATACACATGCTATTATTTTTGTGAAAAAAAATAAACAAGTCCAAACAAAACATGACATAAAATGATCATCTTCCAAAGAAAAAACTAAGTGATTTAAGGTTCATTTTAAAGCAAAAAAAATGAATGCGTTGTGAAGTTTTATGGACCCCTTGGCATTTGTTGATATTGAAAAATAATCTAAGGCATAAAAAATGAACTAGGTTCTTTTTAAACACCAAAAGATGATGTGAGCAAGATTTAAATACATTCAAAGTTGATTCCTTGGCCCCTTGGCTTAAGTTCAAAACATGCAACAAATTTCACAAAACAACTTCAACACAAATTCATCTAGGTTTATTTTAAGAACCCTAAGTCCAAATGTTCAAGATTTAGCCTAAGTTAATTTTAAAAACCAAAATGGACTATTAAAAACCATTTAAACTTGTAAATTTGTGCTTAATTCATGCCTTGGCCCTATAAAAATTATAGAGTCTCCCTCTACTTAGAATCAATTTTTAAGGTGAGCAAACAATGGAAAAATATCTCTCAAGTTTCTATTTTAAAAACATAGTAACCAACATCAGTCATAACTGACTGATGTTGATTTTAAGGCAACCAATGCCTATCTATCTCAAAGAAAATTGATAATGGTGGTAAAGGACTGATACCAGTTGACTAAGACCAATCTCAGTCAGCATTTAACTCGAAGGTAAAACCACACAAGATGAAAACATTAGGTTAGTCTAAAAGATGTTGAAAAGTTCTAAAAAACCTATGACACAGTGGTTAGATAGAGAGCTAAAATGCTATTGAAACTAATAAATCATGAAATGGAATGCTAAAAATATTTAAAATTCATTCTATAAATCATGTTTTTCCCTGCATACTGATTGATTATTTTCACACATAATCAAGCTTGGTTAGGTAGAATTGATGTTGATTAGGCCTAATCGATCTCGATCTCTATATAGATCTAAGTTAATTCAAGAATTAAAAATACAACAAAGTCAAAGATAAAAATACAAATATGAAGATATTCAAGCATTCATTTGTTAATTTATGAGTTGCATCTTTATCACCTTACTACATGGGGTGCTCAATGTCCCACCGAGAATGCCATTTATGATTAAGGAATCAAATAAGGGTGGTTAGATCATGTGTTAGTACAAGTAAGAAAACTTGAATAAAAACACACTAACATTTATAATATTTACTTGCCTAAATCATAGAGGGAAATCTTAGTGAACAAACAAAAAATAACAAATCTTAACTAGAATGCAAAGAACTTACAAATTCCTTACCTTCCTTTAATGATCCAAGTGATGTGTTCATTTGGCTTGCTCAACTTGTGCCCAAGAAATATTTTGCAAATAGAGTTATGTGGATCCTTCTCTCCTTGGCACCATTGTTTGGCTCATGCTTGCTTGATGTAACTTGATGGATTGGCTTGTGATTTTGTAATTTTAAAATTATAGTCAAGCAATCTTGCTCTAAAACCAACATTATAACCTTATTGTGCTCAAACTCTCTAAATTAAGAGGTATAGGCTTATATTTATAGGTTTAGAAAATAACCCCAACTCAAGGTGAGTTAGAGTAGAGTTATATCTTGGAAGGGGTTCAAACCTAAATTTAGTGAGTTAATTAAACCTAGTAGAGTTAAAAAGTGTCAAATGGTCATGATTAGCAATGAATAGGCATGTTGAAACATTTTTAGGATACTTGACAACTCATAAAAAGGTAATTATGAATTCCTAGGATATTCTTTGATTTTTAATTTATTTTTTGATAATTCATTAATTTCTCATGGATAATTCAATTAGGCATTTAATTTGGTTTTGCATTTTAATTAATTTTTTTTAGGCCTTTTGGAATTTTACACTATTTTGAATCAATTGATGTGTGCATTTACCCCATTTAATTGGTTTATAGGCCAAATTACATGTTATAATGTTGTGAAATGTTTCAAGATGAATCCATGAGAGATTTTTGTTGTCTATGGTAAGGCACCCATATTAGGGATGTCTCAATGAGATTATGAGATTTCATGAGTGTTACATAAGTGAATTTGGGATGTTTAGTGATTCTTTGACTTAATTTGCAAAGGTTGGTAAGAATTAGTTTAAAATATAGTATGAAGCCATTGGTGGCCAGTTTAAGGTGTCTAAAGTTGGAACAACTTATCAACGTGCCATGAATGTCATCTTCCATGACATGATGCATGATATTGTCTAAGACTATTTTGATGACATCTTAGCAAAATCAAGAACACATGCTAGACATCTTGACATTCTACAAAGAATATTTGAGAGACTTCATGAGCACAAGGTTCATCTAAATCCTAAGAAGTGTGTCTTTGTCATCACTTCAAGAAAATTTATAAGGTTTATTATATCACAAAGAGGAATCAAATTTGACCCTGCTAAGGTCAAGGACATTGTTGAAATGCCACCACCTTCAAATATTAAACAACTCCAAAGCCTGTAAAGAAAGATTTAGTCTATTTATAGACTCATTTCTTAATTGGTAGATAAGTGCCACCCATTTAACCATCTCTTGAAGAAATGGGTCACATGTCAATGGGATCAAGAGTGTTTATTATCATTTTTGAAGATCATAACATATTTAGCTAACCCATCAATTTTGAGACTGCCAACACCTAAACAACCATTACTTCTTTACATTTTAGCAACCTAGCATGCACTGGAGGCACTTTTGGCCCAACATGATGATCAAGGTAAAGAACATGAAATTTGTTATTTAAACCACACACTAGTGTCTTATGAATATATTTATATGCCTATGGAGAATGCATGTTTAGCTATGGTGATTACTTACCAAAAGTTGTGACATTATATGCTAAATAATAAAATAAATGTTATTGTTAAGGTGAAACCTCTCAAATTTTATTAACTAAAGAAACTATCATAGGATGTATGGATAAATGGGTCATGCTCTTAAGCAAGTTTGATGTTGATTATCAAAATTAGAAAGCTATCAAACGGTAGGTTATATTTGATCAACTTGTAGAAGTCCCTATTATAGATACTCAACCACTCAGATTCGACTTCCTAGATGATTTTATTATGACAATAGAAAAAGTGCTAACTAAAATTGAATAATGAAAACTATAGATTTATGGTTATTTCACTTATCATAGATCTGGATCTAGCATATTATTGATTACATCATAAGGGGATCTAATTCCTAAAGCATTTCACATTAATTTTCATTATACCAATAATATGGCTAAATAGAGGCACTTATTTTAGGACTTTATATTAAAATATAGTTGGATATCCAACACTTAATGGTATATGTTGATTAGTAATTGATTATCAATTAAACCTCTAATTAGTATCATACTATACATGACAAGCTTGTACCTTACAATCTCATTGTGGATAATCTCAAGAATCATTTTAAATCTCTATAGTTTGAACAAGTACCAAGGGCCAACAACAAATCTATCGATATAATGGAAATATTTGGGTCCTTGATATAGATTGATATAAGTTCTAAAGAGTATCAAATTTTTATTGAAAATACTCTATAGCCTGCTCATGTGTTTCTAGATTTAGAAAGGGTATGTGCCATTGCTGGTCCTAATCCCCCACCTAAACTGTCTTGGTTCCAAGACTTTTATAATTATTTATATGATCACATTTTTCCACTTAACCTTCAAATAATCATAAAAAATGTTTCCCTTCAAGCATATCCCATTATACCCTCCTTGGAAACATGCTTTATCATAAAGGCTATGATGGAACATAAATTCATTATTTATCTTCGAGAGAATCTAAGCTAGCTCTTAAGGAGGTTCATGAAGGAATTTATGGGGCCCACACCAATGGTGTATTCTTAGATAAAAATATCCTTAGAATAGGTTATTATTATCCCAAAATAGATTTATTTATATATGCTTACAATTATGTAAGGAAGTGTGTTCCTTATCGATAACATGGAAGTTTGATACATGGACATTTCTTGCCACTATAGCCAATCACTACACCATGGCCATTTTATACTTAGGGACTTGATCTCATTGGAAAAATAAACCCAACATCTTCAGATGGTCATAAACATATTATAACTACTACTAAGTATTTTATTAAGTGGATTGAGGTGATTCCTCTCACTTATGTCACTGGTAAGTAGATTTCCAAGTTTATACATTAAAATATCATCTGTTGATATGGCATCCCAACACACATTATATCCAATAATGGTAGATCATTTGTAAACAAAGATGTTAAAGACCTTTGTAAAAAATTCAAAATCAAGCACAATAAATCCACACCATATAACCCACAAGGCAATGGACAAGTTGAGGCATCAAACAAAAGCATTTTTTCTATATTGAAGAATATTGTCAATGACACTGGCCGTAATTGGCAATTAAAAAATTTTCCTACCCTTTTGGATTACCTTACAAATCATTGAACCCTATACGATCCATTCCATACTCCCTTTTTGATGACATAGAATTTATTATCCTGATTTTGATCAAGCTACCTTCATTATAAGTTTCTTTAGAGAATATTGAAGATGATGAAGATTATAGAGTCTCTAGATTTTAATAACTTGAACTTCTTGATGGTAAGCATTTGGCTTCCCTAAAAAATTTGTAGGCCTATCAAAATATATTGTGAAAAAGCTACAACAAGCATATTCTCACTTGAAAATTTGATATGGGTGATTTGGTCTTCAAAGAAAACATGAAGAACATAAATTTTGAATGTAATAAAAAGGGTAAGTTCCAACCCAATTGGATTGGACCCTAATTATCACAAGTTATTGATTAGGGGCATATCAAGTAGTTACTCCAAGTGGTGAGGAACTTACAGAGCCCATGAATATTGTGCATCTTAAGTAGTTCTATGGTTGACAACCATTTGAACAATTATCTATAAGACCCCTTACCTAGGGAAAACTTAAAATAAAGTTATTTTATCCTACCATTATATCATAGAAAATATAGTTTGGACCATATTCATTTTTTTTTAACCTACCCTAGACCATTATTTTTAGAACCACATTATTTTATGTCTCTAGATAGTTGAAGCTTAGGGGTCTTGGCACTCTAGATCATTTGTATTCTAGATTAACTCATTTTATACCACCCTTGATCATCCTCTTTTTGACCATATTCATTCTAGACCATTATATTTAGAACCACATTCTTTTCATACCTTGGGACTTTGTAACCTAAACATGTTTTATCCCTTGACCAAATTTTATCCTGATTATAACTCACAGGCATTTTGGACACATTCAACACCAGTTTTATAAAGTAGTTTTGCATGGACTATTGGGATCATTTTTTATTAAGTTTGGATTCATACCAAATCATTAGATATCTCACTCTGAGGTGATCATTTGGAATGATTTTTGTTTTGGCACCTTTTGCACCAGTTAGAGGAATCATTATAGAACTTGTGCCAACTAAAAGATAATCACTTCGATGTGAGGCAATCATTCGAGGTGATTGATATTTTTGATATCTTTTATGTTAATTGGAAAGAGGATAATAAATTCTATGGTTTTTTTGGCATATTAAAAGAGTGAAATCACATGGCGATCACAACATGAAGTGTGCAAAGTAATGGAGCTAGTGAAATGATTGCTAAAAGCTCTAGCTTGGCAACTAGCATGCATAACTCTACCCTAGTAGAAGGTACTCCTATAGACTATAAAATCAATCTCAAACTAGTGAGATAAATGACATGACTTTGATATAGTGAAGCCCTATAGAATGGGTTCTAAACATAGTGAAGTGATCACCTTGAAACTTAGGACTAGTATGGGTGCCTTTCAGGCTCCACATTGTAGTGCCCAATCTTGCTTGTGAGCCTCTAGGACTTTAATAGTCTTAAATGAGCATTTACTCTATTTTCACTTGTTGTGTACTCTATTTATCTAAAAAATGTTTAATTAAGAATAGTGTTTCCCTTAATTATGTTTGATCTGACTTATATGGTTATAGTTAGGTTCTTTAAATGTGGATTGATTGTGCAATATTTGTAATAGTTATAATGCTTAGTTTAATATGATGAACACTAAGTTCCAACAATATTTTTTTAGAGAATTAATGGAATATCTATGAAAATGATGATGTCTATATATTAAATAGATATACTTTTAGTATAGGAAAGACCCCATGCCAAGTAATGATATCTATGCCTAAAGTTATAGCCTAAGAATGAACCCATGATCTAAATAATTATGTAAAACCCTCCAAGTACTTGAGTAATGCTAAGATAAGGTAACTAAAGGCTTGCCCCATGAGGCTATGAAATGATCCCAATATATAATTATGCTAATATGACCAAAATGATCTCTCTAAATAAGCTTTGCACCTATAAACCATTAGACTCCACCTAAAATGGCTTGCACCAAAGAAGCTACCAATACCATTATTGTAATGACTAAGTTTGATGAAGAATGGTTGTGTCATGGCATGAATATCCCAACATGGTCCCTAGTTCTTTCTCTATTGTGCTTTAGGTGAGTGCATAAAGCTTACACATTATGTGAATTGATGTTGGTGCAGTTGAGTGATAAATGTTGAGTGCTAAAAGATTAATTTATATTTTTTCCTAATTATAACAAGTATAAAATTAACTTGGATACTTATATAAACACCTAACAAGTAAATAGATTGACCATTGACTAAAATACAACATTTTGGTTTCATTGTCAGGACCCATGTTATACTTTATTGATGCAATGGTGCAACAAACAATACTTTGACTCTCCTTGAGAATATTGAGTGTTGGTTGTAATAGGTAGAAGACAAATTTGTGTTGAAGTATCCATCCTATAAAGAATATAAGACAAATAAGTGGGTCTATAACAACCTATATGAGGTTTTGTATGAGGTTTTATTCTATGAATTACCTAAGCATATATACTAATAGTTATTTGCTTATGCAACCCACTGAAGATGAAACTATAAACAACACCTTGTGTGGATGAAAGAGTGCCTAAAAGATCTTGAGCACCTTGATACCACTTGGACAAGAGATGTAGATAAATGGTGGTAAGGATCATTAATTAGTTACATGTTTGAGTTTGAAGTATCAACATACTCCTACCCTAAATAAGCATAGTATCAATTCTTGCATGAGCCCAGAGGCACATTTGTGAAATAATTAACCATAGATGGTGGATTACAAATTTGAAACCATAAGAATGAAAGGCCAAATTCCTTTCACATGTTAATAATTAAACATTGAATAAGGGGATGTGTAGATGAAACTCAATGGAAGGGGATGAACAGATTGACACCCAATAACTCAAAAGATAGACTTATAGAAATAAAAGGCATATACTGATGGAAGATATAGAAGTTTTAATTGTCAAGATAAACCATAATGAGTGGGAAGGGCATGGATAAATATATCTTGAATTACAGAAGTCTGAGGAGAGGAACAATGAATCTATAGATTGAGGCCAAATATTGATAGGTAAAGAATGCATTGGGTCCTTATATAATTTGACCATTGAATATGCATAGAAAGAACCTACCCCCTTTGAACCTATAGATCTATCTCATGCACTAGATCTCCCATGAGAAGAAATAAGAGTGATAATTAACCTTATTTCGCCCATTAAATTTGACCATTTTGTAGACTTGGACTATAATTTTGTGATTAAACAATTTTTTTATGTAGAGATAAAAGAGGATATCTCTACACCTTTGGGTGATATTTGGACAACATATAACATGAGTAAAAACATTCTAGTTTAGCAAATTTCAACTATGTAGACTAGGTAACAACCCATAAGAAGTGGCTCGATGCTAAAAGTGAGTAGTATCATGCCATCAACTTCAATAGTGCTAACCAAAACAATGGGGTTGACACCCAACCTAGTGACTAGAGATATTGGAGGACCACCTTCAAGACAAGTACCAATGGGTAAGTACCTTAGATGATAGCACCCCCTATATAAAATATATTATGAGATGGTAATGCACTTACTTGAATATCATGGGATGAAAAATTTCATAGAGCATGTGTTAAAATGTGAACTTTAATGGTGTGCTTGGGGTATAACCCAGTCAAAGTGGAAGGCAATATATTTCATGATAACTGTACTTGATCATGCTCATACTTGGTATAGGAAATTTGATCCTAACCAAGCTATGATTTATTACAACACCTTGAAGGAATCATTTTTGAAAGAATTCAACATACCCAAGTTTAAATCGTAGAGCATCACCATTCTCAAGGAAATTAACCAAGGGGTATTAGAGAACATGCACATGTATGATGCTAGGTTAAAACTATTATTTCCAAGCTTCCTTATGACATTTAGAAGCATCAACACTAGGATAAGCCCATTCATGAAAGTGCAGATTGCATCCATGGCTAGCCAACTCCAAAAATTGACTATTAGTTCATTGTAAGATGCTTGAAATGGATTATGATGCACCGACTATGAGATGGAAGGCCATAACATGAATAACTAACCTCAAAGGAATGTGTACACATTTCTTCAAAGCTATGAGGTTTTTCATGAGGCACATGATGTTCACAACTACCCTTTATTTCAATGCACCAATTAGGTTAACACAACCATATATTCTCAGTTATGTGATGCCTACACTCATACCACAACTAATTACCACATAATTGATGATACATGCAGAAATATGGAGAGAGGTGCATGATAATAAAATGTAGTATCTAGAAGGTAGGCAATCTAAAGAAATGAGGGATGTGGTTAGTAAAATGTAGGCTATGGCTTTTAGAATGTAGGATATGAGATGTAAAGAGGCACTAGAAGGTAGGGTGGAGGATGCAGTGGAGGAAGATTCCCGTTATGTTCATGTTACAAGTATGGTTTGATCAAGCACTATTAGTGCAATTACCTTACACATCCAATGTGTAGTTATTATCAAAAAACACACAAGATTTAGGAATGCCATAACTTATATAAAATGTTAACCCAAGGCTGACCTAGTGTAAATAAAGGTGAAAGAATGATCTAACATGAGCCAAAAGTAGATAAATAGTCTTCAAGGGCATAATCAACTAGCACCAAAAAATTCAAGGTGTAGGTGATGACTCGTAGTGGGATCACTAGTTAGTTTCCAATTGTACCAGTATCAAAATTGTGCCTATAATATGAGGAACCAAGTCATATTAAGTGCATCACATGGTTGAACCCAAAGATGTGCCTAACCCTAAACCTAAACACTAGAAAAATGTATTGAAATAGGGTATGAACATATTTAAAAACCTATAAGGATAACTCCAAATGGCATGAGATCTAGAAGAAAAAGTTGTTTCCTCTCGAAATAAGTAAGATAACTAGGATTCTAAGGTACAAGAGTTAATGGAGATCTTACATCTCCTATAAATAGAAGGTATGCTTCGTCTATTAAAGAATTTGCTTTTAGATCATGTCTGGTAGAAACCAGTTTAAATTAATGTGCCACATATTGAAAGGGTGAGAGAGGTAAAGCATACATATAATGTAAAGTATGATCAATAGCTCCTAGTGAATGCCACTATTGATGGATGGTATGTATATGAGGTCCTCATGGACACAGGGATCAAGGTCAGTATATTGACAAGGAATGCATGAGAGAAGATGGGTAGGCTAGCTTTGAGGCCTTCCCTTCATAGGATTTTTATAGCCAAAAAATCTAGGATACAACAAATCAGAATTATAAAAGGTGGTATTGTAGATAGTATGGGCATAGAGTTCTATGTTGACTTCAAAGTGATTGAGTTCGTTGAGTAGGATAATTATCCAGCACTCTTGGGTTGACCATGGTGTTACATAAATAATGTTGACATACACTTTAAGAAGTGTTATATGGCCTTTCAAAATGGAAAGAAAAGGTTCATGATCCCCTTATAAAGTGACCAAGTACCCCCTTATGTATAAAGTGTTGATCTTAAGGATGAGATAAACCATATCTACAACACCACAGTGTAAGGTGCCAAAATTATCAGCCCTAATGACCAAGGAGTGATTTCTTGGGATGATAGACAATTGGCCTCAAACACTACCAATGTAGCTTATGAATAATGGGTTAAATAATATTACAAAACCACTAGTCAAAGGTGTCATTTAGTGAGTGCCATGATGCCAAAACCTATGAGGACTAGCTAGGTCTAGATTGATCACACTTTGTAAATAGGGGTCCCTTACAGTAAGAAGAAAGGAAACAAAGTGTTTTTCTTAAGCAAAGGTAAAATTACAATGCTCCCATGATATGAGGGGGAAAATCCTATATAATAATATGTATACAACCTAGAGTCTTACATCTCAAAGTAAGTAGACAAAATGGTCACACTAGTATATACTTTGAGAATCACTGTTGCTTATTAGTGGGTAGTGCAGAGACCTAGATTACCAACTTGGAAAGATGTAAAATCAGCCATATGCACCAAATTTATAAAAATTAATGAGGACCTAGACATTTATCCATACTCTAATGATTCAAACCTAATATCACACACACTTGTGTGAAGAAACATAGATTGACTATGGTGTAAATGCCTCAAGAAACCTGTGGGTGCACACCTTGTACAAAACCTTGAAGACATGGGTGAAATCTTGGTATGTGGTCAATAAAATGTGCCATGAGACATCTAGTTAGGATGTCTTGAAGGATAATTTTTTTCACACCTCCTTTTCCTCACATAACCTAAAACTAATCAAGCTATTGTAAGTCATTCAAAGGTCAGTGTTTGAGGACATTGTAATCTTAGAAGAGTGCCTACAAGATATATTTGGGGAGAAAGGACTAGTTATCCCAAATTAATTCAAGGAGGAGGCTCTCAATAATGACTCAAGTGATGAAAATATGGATGTCTGAAAGGTCTGAAATTAAATGTCCTTGACATGAAAGAGGAAGATCATACACCAAGTGGATGATAGTGCTCCTGATGAGGAAGAACCTACTCATCTCCACATCAAAACAACTGAGGGGAGTTGGCAAGTTGAAGACACACATTAGGATATAATGAGCCCTATTATGTGCCACTCAAGACCACCTAAGTTAATATCAACATAGAATGGGAACCAAAGGTGGTTATTCTAGTCACATATTGGTCTGAGATCTAGTGTAAATTATGGATCTCCTAAAGGAGTTTTAATATTTATTTCCATGTAATTACCTAGACATGAAGGGCACCCACACATCTCTTGTAAAAATGAGCATAAATATGGTGGATTCTGCTTGACCTATCAAAAATCACCCCTATAAAATGAACATCAATTTACACACTAAGGTCAAAATGGAGATTGATGGTATGTTGGCCACAAGAGTAATCTACTTGATGAAAGATTTAGATGGGTGAGCCCCATGGTCATTAGAATTAATAAGGATGGGCACATTTGCATTTTTGTTGATTATCAACCATGAAATGATACTTTTGTCATTGACCCCTCCCAACTCTATTTAATGATGAAGTCTTGGATGGAGTCATAGGCTTTGAAGTCTATACTTTAACCAATGATTTATCTGGATACCATCAATTCCAAATTGAAGAGGAGGACGAGCCTAAGACAAAATTTTAAATAGAATGGGGTTATTTTTCCTATAAAATGATTCCTTTTGGCCTTAAGAATATGCCAGTCATATTATCTAGATTTGTCATCACTATATTTAAGATTTTATCCATAAGTACCTCTAGGTGTACTTTGATGATTGGACTATGTATGGGCTAGTGAGAGACCATTATGATAACTTGAACTTCATTTTTGAGAGGTTTTGATAGATAAAAATATCCTTGAACCTTAATAATTACATCTTCATGACACCATTTAAAACCTTGCTCAGGCACATCATCTGTAAAGATGGTCTACTCATTGACCCCACAAAGACAATTATTATTCTACAGCTCCATACCCCTTCTACATATAAATAAGTTCAAGCCTTTATTTTCCATTGTGGCTATTATATAAAGTTTATAAGGAGTTATGCAAGGATCACAGTGTTTTTAGAGGAGTTGTTATGCAACTATGGCCTATTATACTAGGGCACAATGTAAGAGGATGCCTTTAAAATTCTAAAGCTCAATTTGGCTAGCATGCCTATCCTTTAGTTTACTGATTAGATAACTCCATTCTACATCCATATCAATTCATACAACTATATAATTGGTACCATTCTGGTGTAACATAGTGAAGGTAAGATGGATCATCCTATCTCCTTTGCAAGTTGCAAATTGACCTCGACAGAGCAAAATTACACAACTACAAAGAATGACGCATTGACCATGGTCGATGCCCTCAAAAAATTAAGAAAATACTTTTTGGAAACCACATTAATCTTTTTCACCAATCATGAGGAACTTAAGTACCTTGTGAATAAGTCCATTCTCCCTAGGTGCATTTGTAGATGGATAGTTATGTTTCAAGAATTCTAGTTTTTAGTTGTGGTAAAACTTGGGAAGTAGAACTTAGGACAAGACCATTTGTCTTGCATCAACTCTGGTGATGTGGTAGTGCCCATTAAAGATGGCATAAAAGATGTGAAACTCTATAGAGTCCATCATGCTCCCAAATACTTGGTGGAGATAGCCTCATTTCTAACACATGGGTTTACATCCTAGACCATGACAACCAAAAATAAGAAGTAGCTTGTCATTCATACCACCCCCTTTTAGATCATTAGTGGGGAGATGTATGAATTAAGTCAAGATGAATTCTTGCACTAATGTTTTTTATAACATGAAAGAGAATTCATTCTAAATGAGGTGTATGAGGGGATCACAAGAGACCATTGCACTATAGATGCAATGACATGTAAAGTATTATAATCAAGCTTATGGTGGCCAAGATTGTTCCAAGATTCAAAGGATTTCACTAAGGCATATGACATATGATAGTGCACAAGGAAGCCAAACCAATGAGATGAGATGCCTCTCATCCCCATTTTTTACCTAGATGTTATTTGAAAAATGGGCCATTGATTTTATTGGGGTGATCATTCTTGTAGTAACACATATATGTGCAAGATATATTTTAGTATCCACTAATTATTTCATAAAGTGGCCCAAGGCAGTGTCTACTAAAAACTACACTACCACCACTATTGCATAATTCATATAGGATAACATCATAAGTCACTACAGGTGCCCACTCAGTTTAACTAAAAATAAAGGAACACACTTCCTTAATGAAACTATGAAAATCTTGCTATCTAATTACATGGTGTCACACCACAAAACCACTGCATATCATCCCAAATAAAATGCCATAAATGAAGCATTCAATAATATATTGGGAACATGCCTCAAAAAAAATATGTGATGTTGGTCGTAAAGATTGGGATGATCAAGTGTTGACAGTTCTATGGGCATACCATACAACCTATAAGTGCCTAAATAAGGCTACACCATTGCAACTAGTGTTTGTCATAGATACAATTCTACCAATGGATTTTTTGGTTCCATCATTATGCATTACATAATTGGTCATTTGGATGACCAAGAATCATTGAGTACGAGTGGAGGACTTGGAGCACTTGGATGAACTATATGCCCAAATGAGGTAGAGCCAGCAGATAAAGAAGACACATTATAAGTTATAATATGACAAGCATATTAATCACAAGGTACTAACTAAAATATAATTAGTCTTACTTTATGACTTAAAATACCTCAAACACCTAGGAAAGTTAAAAATTAGGTGGATGGGTCCATATGTTATCCACAACATGTAAGAAACTAGTGCATGCAATTTATGCACATTATCAGGTGAAATGATTCTTGGGAATTTCAATGGCAATAGATTGAAGCTGTATAGGCAATAATATGGCACTTATGCCATCAAAAACTAACTTCTTAATCAGAATTCAGTTGTTTTATGCTGACTCAAATGATGTTTGGTGTAAGCCAAAAATTTCCTTCTATTTTATGATTGTGGTGAATGACATTTGGTGAATGACATTTGGTTTAATCCAAAATTTCAAGCCCATAAATAAAATATTCTAGTGCTTTTAAACTTAACTCTAGTTGGGTGAGTTGAGCATAGATGCTTTCTAAAGCATCTGAGGCTAGACACCTAAGTTTTTGGACACATGGAACTCACTAGAATTTGAAAATATGAGTACCAATTAAAAAAGAGAGGTGCACAAGATGCAAATGTGTAATAGGTAGAAATAAGACATACACTATAATCATGCATAAGAGATAAAACATAGAGAGTGAAGCACTAGCAGGCCAATACAAAGGATTTGTATGGGGTAGGTCAGGCCAAGTCAAAGAGATGAAAGCACATAAAAATTAACTAAGATAGGAAAACATGTTTGAAATGAAAGCATAATAGGAAAATAATATGGAATTGTGGAAGCTAAATCATGTGCATGTGAGGCACTATGCCTAGGTTGACATAAGGAAGTTAAAATATCATGCCAAGTGAACAAAGCATAAGAGAAAGATCATCAGGACAAGCTGGCATCCACCCAAAGTGAGGTGGGAAGTGGCCATTTGAACTACACACCACTTCAACAAAAATACCATTAGGAAAAATTATTGAGGTGATGGTAGAGGGAAAAAAATTCATATTGAATGTGTATGTGGCAGAGGAATTTTGTATATTTTGTGAGTTTTAGCAACTTATAAGAAATATAGGCACCACCACACCATTACTCACATGTAATTAAGAAGGTAGTTGAATTAGGGGTATAAAGTAGTAAAGTGATGACTAGTTTAGGTTACAAATCTCAAGTTAATTTTAAACTAAAATGTAGAGTAACAAACTAGATCCAAACTAGAAAAATAGAGCTAAAGAAATAAAATAATACTATAGTGAGACTTTATAGATGCCAAAATTGAATGATTAAATAGAGATTAAAATTACATTACCTTTGATATTGGCATAGAGAAGTGTGGGGTAGGAATTGTACAAGAACCAGGCAAGATAAAATTGGAGTGACACCAAGACCACCATTAAATACAAGTGAAGCTTGAAAAATGAATTTGAAGTCATAAATCTCATGATTGTACAAAGAGCCAATAAAAATTATAGATTTTGGCAAAGTAAATAGACCGTGCTTCAACAATATCTAATTTAGAATGGGAAAGAAACACATGGTTTTTGGCCCACCATAGGTGCATAAGGATTCTAAGAGGGCATTAATGATATAATAAGTGGCCATAATGAATAATAAAGTGAAGCTAGTAGATGGAGTTAGTATTATCGAGGTTAAACCAGAGGCACTTATAAAAATTTCCTACTAGGAGATGCAATTTCCTAAGGAGGTATTGGTAGGAGAGAGATGGGCATATTTCATGCACACCTTCCACCTCAAATAATACAACCACAACACTACAAGTAATGCAAAATATCTAACACATGATTGGGTGGTTGATACAGGGGCCAAGATTGAAGTAGGCATATCATTATTTGATGTCTCCATCTAAGATAAACTTGTAATCATCAATGCAACTCAACTTTATGAGTTGTAATGATTTAAGAAGTTAAATGAACTTGTGCATTTCCTCCTCTCATGTATCCATGGGGATTTCTTCTACTTTTTTGTGAGGTGCATGCAGTTATCAACCAACATTATTGGCAAAATCATTGAGCTCATAGACTCTAACACAGACATCTACCAGATGAAAGTTGATGATGTTGAAGTTGAAAGGGTCATAAAACTCATGGGGTATCAAGGGAGGGTTTATTTTCCCAATCAAATACATCAATAACCCTATAATGAGGGAATTTAATCACCTCATAAGTTCAAAACTTTGGCTTGGTGATTGGTGAATAACCATCACCAAGACCTACCTTACATTGCCCACCACATGGAACAAAGGGTGGAGTTTAATATAGCAAAGTTCATTGCAAAGGAAATGGTGAAGAACATGATAAAGTGTCATACAACATGAGATAATGATGATGGGGGTCAATGTTAATTCTAATTATAATGGAGGAGATCAACATGTTTAATGGTGTTGAGGACAACCTTTGGGTCTTCTTAGTACACAAGGACTTTGTGGCACCAAAGTGCCAAAATTTCACCTACCCCTCCTTACCTTCTCCTAAAATTACAAAACCATAGTAATGGGTCAATGCACCCAATATATCAAAGCATTCAAGGAAGAATGGTGCATCCTTGAGGAAATCCTTTAGAACATGTTTAGAATTATAACCTTTACTATTATGAAACACTTATATGTAGTACACTTGGCACTCATACATGATAACTGATTAGGCTGGTTAAAGATCCCCTACGCATTTTTAGCCAAATACTTCAAGGATGCACTCAAAATAATTCCTAACACATAATAACTGGACATCTCAATCAAGGTCATGGATTTGAAATAGAGCAAGTTACGATGCTAATACATGTGCCTAAGAGGGAAAGCAACCAAGGATGAGGAGGACAACTCAGATCACACTAGAATCCATCCCCTTTAAAAGGAAGTCATCCTTAGGTACATCCACATACTATATTATGAGATGAAGCTAAGAAAGAAGGGATCAAATTTTGATAAGGATGATGACCTCCCCCTCTAGATTGATGATGAAGGGAAGCTGGTTTTGGTAGCATAAAATAAGTCTCCCCAAAATAAAAATGAGGAGACACTTAAGGAGATGCAGGAGCACATCAGATTGAAAACTGCCTCTAGTAATAAATCCACTCCCTCTGCAAAAAATAAGTTCATTACCTTCACATCAAGGATTGATTCACCCAAGAAAAGGGAGAAAAAAAATAATTCAAAAGGACCAGTTACAATGCCCATAATAACCTTGGTGAAATGGAGGTGCAAGAGGCACATGAGGAATTGGAAACATAAGAGGTGAGTGAAGATATGGAGGAGGAAGAAGTAGGGAAAAAAGTTTACATATTCTAGGAAGAAGCAGTAGAAGAATATCCCAATGCCAAAAAATGTCAAGAGGCCCTCCAAGGTGGTACTACCATTATTCTTAAAGAGGCAAGAAATCTACCCAGTACCTCATAAAAACATCCCTCCACATAACCTCTATGAATCGAGGAGGAAAAGAGAAGCTTGTGGAAGAAAATAGGTGTCAACAAGGAAGAAATAGAAATGGTGCTAGAACTAGAAAATAAAAGAGAGGCCATTAAGGAAACTATCAGGACCCAAGAAGAGATTGAGAAGGTTGAGGATGAGGAAATAAAGCCTGAGGAAGAAAATACCTTAGCACTAATAAATAAGAGGAAGGTTGAGACAAAGAAGGCCTGAGAAGAAAGGGCCAAGAAAGAAAAGGAAGAGAAGAAGGTCGCCACAAGTGTGAAACCAATGAAGGAAAGAGTAGCAAATGCACCTAGTTCCCCCACTAACATAGGAGAATAAGTTTCACCATAGGCATGCCCAAGTAGTGAAGGGGCACCTAGAGACAAGGAAGGTGATATTGGTGCCTTGAAGGAGGAAATAGAGAGCATGAAAGAAACCCAATGGAAATTAGAGGGTGAAGCTGACACTGAGGTAAAAGAAGAAATAAACCAAGGGGATAAGTCTGAGGAAGAACCCCTACTAGAACAAGAGGAAATAACATCACAGGGAAGTGCTAAATTGATCATTAACATTGATGAAGAGGAAAGAGAATAGATAAATTTGTTTATCACTAAGGAAGAGGGTACTAAGCCAAGCTTGAGAGAAAAGGCATAGAAGGGGAAGACTGATGAAGATTATTATATATTTGAATACATGTCCTCAAAGCTACCATAACAAAGATGTGCCATTCTATTTTGATAAATACATGGATGAGACTTATTTATAGGTGCTACAGAAGACCATACTAAGCATAGAGGAATTAGAAGAAGGCAATGACTCTCTTCTCAAAAACCCCCACACAGTAAACCCAGTCAGGTCAACCAATGCACTCATCTGCATGGCCTTTGAAGTAGCATGGAAGAACATCATCAATGATGTTAGGGCTTTAAAGTGGAATAATATCACACTATAAATGGAAGAGTAAGTAAAGGCCATGAATTTCAATTTATAATAACTAGCCAAGCACATAGAGGAAGACAAGACATCCCTCTTAAAACTTTTTAGAGGTTGAAAAGGTGTGCACACTAGTGGAGAAGATGCTCCCAAGGCTGAGGATAGAGTCAATTCTAGAAGAAGAGGAGGACCCATATGACATGATAAAATAAGAGTTGGTTGTCAAGATTAAATATTTGAAAGACATCTTCATTTAATTTCAAGAGCACATAGATGCTACCAACACCATATTCTACAACTTCTCCAACTAGGCATCAGTCATAGACATGCACCTCAAAAAGGCAAAGGGGGAGAAGGAGGAGTTAATATCATAGGTATGCACTATGAGTAGATCAAAGCATAGCCAAATAATGGGAAAGGTCAATACCTTGAGCACTCCAATCAAAAACTAGGAACAAAGCCTAAAATCACTATTTCATGCCTTGCAAACCAAGGCCTGTGAACAAGGAGAAATCTTAGATGGAGTTACAAAAGCTAAGGAAAACCTTGAGACCTTCTAAAAGGAATTAGAGAAGATGGATGTGCTCATGCTCAGTTTTGCCTCAAAATATATAGACAACACCATTAAATAATTCAAGATCACCATTAAGGCTTTGAGGACTTAAATGTTGAACTAAAAGAGAGTGCACTAGAGTTCTACATGTCAAGAGCATTAAAAGACTAGTCTAAAATCAGACTAGTAATTTTGTATGGTGCAAATGTTGGGCCTCTTTTTGACTAAGTTTGGATCCATACCAACTTAGTAGAGATCTTGGTGCAAGGCAATCATTTGGAATGATTATTGTGTTGAAACCTTTTATGCCAATTAGAGGAATAATCATAGAACTTATGGTAGGTGGTAGATAGTCACTTTAGTGAGAGGAAATCATTTGGGATGATAGCTATTTTTTATATCCCTTTCACTAGATAATAGGTGGCTAATAAAATATATGATGTTTTGGGAATCTTTAGATAGTGGAAGCATGTGGTCATCATATCATGAAGGTTATAAAGTAATTGAGCTAATGAAATGATTGATAAAATCTCCAGCTTGACAATCAATGTGCATAGCTCCACCCTAACATAAGGTACTCTTGTAGGCTATAAAAACAAAATCAAACCTGTGAGCTGAAGGATGCAACATTGATATAGTGAAGCCTTTTACAATTGGTTTTAGACATAGTGAAGTGACTACCTTGAAACTTAAGACTAGCATGGATGCTTTTGAGGCTCCACATTGTAGTGCTCAAGCTCACTTATGAGCCTCTGGGCCTTTTGTAGTTTTAGATGATCATTTTCTCTATTTTCACTTTTTGTGTACTTTATTTATCTAAAAAATGTTTAATGAAGAATGGAATTGCCCTTAATTGAGTTTGACTTGGATTATATGGTTATAGTTAAGTTCTTTGAATGCGAATTGATTACATAATATTTTTAATACTTATAATGCTTAATTTAATATATGAACACTAAGTTCCAACAAGATTTTAGTTCAGATCATTAATGGCATCTTTGTGCAAATGATGATGTCATTATATTATTTAGACACACTCTAAATATAAGAAATAGCCAGTGCTAAGTACTAATATATATGTCTAAAGAATTATCCTAAGCATGAACCCATGATCTGAAGAATTATACTAAATCCTTCAAGTACTTGAATGATGATAAGCTAAGGGAACCAAAGGCTTATGCCCATGAGGATATAAAACTAGCATGATATAGACTGTATACACATAATATTTTCAAACTTTTATTGATTACTGACATTTTGTATCTTGCCAGAAGCTATCTGAGAGGATCCTCCTACAACAAATTGATAAAAATGCATGAAATAATAGATTTATAAAATTAGTTGATGAACTAAAAATATTATATTAATCATAAACAACTTTGAGGGGGGAAACCTGCTTTGAGAAAGATCAATACAATAAATTTGTATATGCCTTCATTAGCCTCAACACTTACTTATATATGAATTCTAATCTAAGAAAATACCACTTCCTATGAATGTGGTATAAAACCAAATTCTCACAAGATGATTTACAAAGCATATGCATCCATAAAAACTACTAAAATAACAAATTAAAGAGGAGATATCATGGGTTCATAACATGCCCTCTCTCTTAGAAAAAGCTTTATCCTCAAAGCTTCAGATGTGGGAATTTGTGTTGAATCTAAAATAGTGGTTCCCATGGTACATCCTTTGGTTACATTCCATACCACTAAATTAAAACATAGTTGATGGAGTGGGAATGAATTTGGCATGTGCACCTATCCAAGATTGCCTACAGCTCTAGAAGAATGGATCCTTCATTATCAAGTTCTGGTAAAATAGTCTGCACTCTGATGTTTATGCCAAGAAATTTATTTAGATAAGGGACATGAAATACTGGGTGAACTTGGGAAGAAGGTAGGATCTCCAACTTATAAGTGACTGACCCAATATTTTGAAGAACCTTGTAGGGTCCATAGAACTTGGGAGCTAGCTTATGATTCCCTTTGAGATTTAGATAGGATTATTTTTGTCTATAGGAAAAGAAAAACCATATCATCTACTTGAAAAATGTGATCAAAATAGTGTTGATCTGCATGTTGTTTCAGTTGATTTTGTGCTATATGAATATTATCCCATAGGGTGTTCAAGATTTGATCCTAGTTTTAAAGAATCATGTCGACCGCTTAAATGGATGAAATACTAGGGGTGTATAGAAGGAGTACTATTGGTGCTTGACCATAGACTACTTCATATGGAGTCATTTTCATTGAAGTGTGGTACAAGGTATTGTACCACCATTTGATGATAAGGAGCCTCTTTGCCCATTGATGTTGTTTTAGGGTGAAACAACGTAGGAAAATTTCTAAGCATTTGTTGACAATTTCAGTCTGGCCATCTATTTGTGGATGATACCCATAACTCATCTTTAGTCGGGTGATGGTGCATCAAAATATTTCCATCCAAAAATGGTTGGTGAAGGTTGCATCACAATCTGAGACAATGGATGAAGGAATGCCATGAAGACAAAAAATCTAGTCCAAGAAAATTAATGTGATTATGGAGGTGATATAGGGATGGCTGAGAGCACAAAAATGACTATATTTGGAGAGGTGATCTACCACAACCAAGATCACCATTTTCCTCCATATTTTTGGAGCCCCTTAATGAAATCCATATAAATATCTATCCAAATTTTGGTAGGGATGGGCAAGGGTTTGAGAAATCTAAGGATGAGTGTTGTTTCACCCTTGTTACATTGGCAAGTATCACATTCAACCACAATCTATTGAATTGTCTTTTTTATTAAATTATAAAAGAATTTACATCATGCCCACTCATAAGTTTTGAGAAAATTTGAGTGGTATATGGATGGAGAAGCCTGGAGTTCATAAAATACTACCTGTTGAATATTTATGCTCTAGGGAAGCCCCAAATGACCCTTATATCATAGAGAAGAACCATACCATGAATAATGTGGCATAGCCAAGGTGTTAGTGGAAAACTATTGAATTATTTGAGATAACAAGGAGTTATTAACATACCCTTATTGTACAATGTCCAACCAATTCAGAAGAGGCATGGAAATAGCTGAAAGGAAAACTTGGTCCGTAAATGTGTGAGATGGAGCATCAGCCATAATATTGTCCTTACCCTTCTTGTAAGTGATCTCATAGTCATTGTAGAGAGGATTAAATAAAACAATTAGTCAAACATTAGTCCAATAAATCAAAGGAAAAATGCATAAGAGTAAATTGAATTAAGCCTATCTATTCATGTAAGAATTACAAGTAATAGTAAAAAACAATTGAGAGAAAGCAATATAGATTACCTTCCCAAGTGGATTCACCATAAAAGTGCAGCTCAAAATCATGTTCTCCTTTGATCAAGAGATATTTTCTTCATCAACAATGGTGGTAGCTCCTTCCATGTCTCAAGAATTCTTTACATACCCTAGGCTCAAAGTAGATGAAATATCTAATATAGCCTATCAAATGAAGCTTGCTAATGAAAAATAATGATCAACACAAAGGATTATGGAGACAATTTAAAATTATAAATTTGCATAATTCAAGATTAAAAATTATGTTTATGGCCTCTCTATTTATATATTTTTGAGATTGATCAGGATCAACCATGGCTGTCCATCTCAAGATTGAGATGTGTGGCCATGAATTAATCTAATCATATAATTAAATCAACAAATATCCCTCATAAATATTTGGGATAGAGGGAAATTTAAGAGACATGGAGGGTCTTAATGAGGTATGAGAGACCCATAATCCTGATATTTTATGCATTTATAGCTTATGGATGCCACCCTATATGATGATGTCATTAGGTGATATAGTTAAAAGAAATCAATTTCCAAAAATAAATATTGAACAAACCTCATGTAAATCCCACTTAAGCTCTTGATTTGGATTAATTAGCCTTAAACAAGGTTAATCATCATTTGTGTAATTATTTGGAAATTGGCCCTCAATTAATCAAAATGGTCAGAAAGTCATATTACTTGGTTGTAATTTGAATGGAGAAGAATTGGAAGGCAATGTTAGATGTATATGGACCATATACTCATTTAGCATGTTATTGACACAAAATAATAAAGGTATGTGATGTGTACTAATGAATTAGAAGAAAAGAGTGATCTAGAGAAAAAAAGGTGAAATCATCATTTTGACTTGAAATGAATTGATCAAAGTTAGGTATCACATAAAATACATTGCCCCATTTAGGGATACATTATCCTAAATTGGAACTTGTAAATAACAAGCTCAAACCATTTAGCGTGTTTTATGTATTTTGACCTAAAATGTGCATTTGAGTGTAATTCAAGGAAGATTGACAATTTTAACACAAATTGTGTTAGAAATTAGATGTCTACATTTATCACTATTTGAGAAGGTGCAATGAGACATTCAAATGAAGAAACATATTTTCAAAGAAAAGAGTTATCAAGAAGAAATTGGAACACACCCATAATGCCCCCTCGATAGGACATACTAGGATGAAAGAGAAGGATGGACTCTCGAAAAGAGAGAGAAAATGAAAGATTAACCCATAGAATAGATCACATCCAAAAGAGCTAATACTTGCAAACATGATTAACATCAATGATAAAAATATAATTAGAGGTATAGTAGGCCCAAATAGATGTGGGAAATGGGAAAGATATAATCCATAAAAGTAAGGGACACACTTTAAATATACCCAATTTGAGAGTACAAGCTGGATGCTTATGGCATTGATTAATCCTAAGACAAGTTTCACATTAAATATTACCATCATGGGCATTAGTGTGGAGAGCTTAGAATTAGAGGAAAAAAGAGAACGTTTTGATTCAGGAAGGGAAGCACCACTAGAACAGGGTTTCCAAAGAGAAGATAATAAGAAGTACCCTAGTAGGGATAATTTTGATCATTGGTAAAGAAAAAATAATGGTTTTCCCTTATAGAGTTGATTTGATTCTGACATTGTTTAGATGTTGTGCCCCAACATGGGCAATTAGCAAGCAAAATAGCTCAAGGATATAACCCAACAAATAGATTAAATCAAGTAGGCACAAACATACATGAAATGGTGTAATGGCTTAGAACTCCACATAAACCCAACATATGAGAATGCACAAAGTGATGAAAGAGATGAAAATAAGAATGAAAGATGGCCGAGCTAACTCTAGATGTATAAGACAAGTGGATGTTGCCTACATAGTTCTATGGACTCATGTTCCAACATGAACTTTAGGTCAATGTAGTTCACATAATTTTGGGAAAGAATGGAATGAGGAATGATGAAAACTGACCAAGAATTGATTAGACTCAAAATGTATGCAAAGAGATTCACATCTAAGCATAGAGGTGATTGTTAAAATGCATCAAACCTAGATGCCTATTTTCATATTATGAACCTAGATTATGTAAAGTGTTCTTGAGAACTATTCATTGGGGTGATGTTGACATTAAGACTTTTAAACCTTGAGTACAAAGTGATTTATATAGAAAAATAAATTAGGCATCATAAGTATGAATAACTTAGAATGACATAATATTCCAATTGTGTTGAGCTAGTTTAAATGTGAATACCTATAACTAAGGATTATGATAAAACAATAACCAAAACTAGAGTTACAGCTAATTATATTTAAATGAAAAAGTAAATACAAAGAAAAAGATAAACATAAATGAACCTAACTTAAAATCAAGATATGATCAATTAGGACTCAAGTAGAAACAAGATGTTTAAAAACAAAAAGCAAGAACATTTTAACAACATGAGACCAATATATAGATAATCAAGATCCATTTGGACCATCAAGATATTCTTGAACACAAAAGAGAAAAGAAAAATCAAATAGAAAAACAAGACACGAGCAATAATCAAATAAAAAAAATGGTTCAAGAACAACTTAATCACATAGGATCAAGATATAAATAATCAGGATACATGCAAATCATCAAGATGTTCTGAAACACAAAAGAGATAAGCAAAAATATACAAGGAAACATAAGACTAAAATAAGACAAGAAGTAATAAAAAAGAAAAGGAAAAGAAATAAAAGGACAAGTGTGAAATCACATCAAAATACTAAGAAAACATAAATAAACACATACCAATAAAAAACTAAGTGCAGTTTAAAGACAAATGTTCATGCACATGCAATAGAGGTGTTACTTTCCACCACAACATAACAAATAATAATGACACAATAATTGTTCCCTAATTAAAGAGGAACAATGATAGAAGAAAAGAAAGGGGTTGGCTGAGCTGAGTTCAGATGTACAAGACAAGTGGATGCTACCTACATAGTTCCATGGATGCATGTTCCAACATGAACTTGAGGCCAAATGTAGTTCTCCTAGGAAATATAATAGAAGAAAAATAATGATCATACTAGCATGATTGATGTTATATAAGAAATGGAAGATATGAAAAACAAATGAGAATGGTATTGTAAATAAGCTGATGGGACAAGAAAGAATGATCTTTTAAAACAACAAGTATGTGGGACAAGATGAACTAGTGTTTCTTTGCTTGCAAAATGGCAAGAGTATAGCATGGTGGGATGGGAATGTGCAAATGTATAGAAGTGTGAGATAATGTTTTTTGTTATTTTTTGGATCATGTTTTGATATTTTTGGTATTTTCAAAGTATTTCCAATGTTTTTGGGATAAAATATGCACAAGGTGGGACCATCTAGTCAAGGAGATGCACGTCTAAGGTTAGAGGTTCCAATAAAATAGCTAAGCTAGTTGTAATGGCCTATACTCATAGATTGGTGAGCATAAAGATAACCTCAATAAAATAGCTAAGCCATGGGATTGAGTTGACCTTAATATGAATTGAGAATAGCCTACATAACCCCAAAATAATCCCAAGTCATAGTAATTATACCCACACAAAAAGTAATTAAAAACCAACTAGGTCATAACAAGTTCATAAACAAAGGTGAATGATAATAGTAATGAATAGATGATAAAATAATGCATGATTAAAAGGCATTGTACCTAATTTACCCATAGGTGGTTTTAATTAGGAAACAATGTCATAATATTGATTTGCCTAAAGGTGGTTATAATCAGTGATACTAGATAAGATGATAGATGAAACATAATTTGCCAGATCAAATGTCACACTACTACCATAGACTATCATTTAATATGGATTTCTAAAATTATTAAAATTAGATCATAATCCCCCCACAAAAAGAATAGGATGAACCAAAGGAACCAAGATCAAAATGGGATTGATAAGATGACTAAAATCAAGCCTTGGTCAATAGTAAAGAAATGGTATAAGAAAAATGGTCTAATGAAATGATCAAAAGATAACTGGCTATAGTGGCAACAAAGATAGTCCCAAGTGATGATTGGCTTAGATTACTCATAAAATGGTGATAATTTTGCTTAGGTTTCTTGAAAAATGGTGAGAGTGTTCAAAATTAACAATTGATCACAAAATGGTGAGAGCATGGAAAAGGGGTGACGGAGCTAACCTCAATAGAAGTTGAACACTGCTTACATAGTCCTAAAGAACCTCAAGTAAATGTAGTTCAAATAGTGTGGTAAATAGAACATAATGGTATAATAATGCCTAAAAAGGGTCTATAGAGTTTCCCCCAAGAGAAGAGGCATGGTAATGGAAAATGATAATTATAAAAGTGAAAAATGGTTTTGATGCTCTTCCTAACATGGAAATGCATGTCCTAGTCAATATGTGAGATAACAAAAATGATCAGTTATAAAGTTGTTATCCAATACCCTTTCAAAAAGTTGATCTATCAATAGCTAGCTATATATCTAAATCTCAATAATGTGTTTTTGATCTTCATGGGTCATTGAATTTGATTCCTTCAAATTTCAAGACAAGATATCCTTGTAGCTTCTACAAAGGAAAGTAATGCTAGTGGTGGCAAATAATGTTAAGATAAATGATATAAGTGGGTAATAAATAGGTGGGTGATATTGGAATGTATAATGAATGGGAAATAAATGAAGATTAGGACTTTTAGTCATACATAATGTTTTTGATACCATATTTGACATAATTTTGGTTGTGATAGGATTGAAGAACTCTGAAGATGCTCTTGATATGACCACCAGATTTTTATATTGTTTAGTCTTGAGAGTAGCTATCATCTAATTATGATATAGATTGGAAGCTATTTTTATTTTATCTTAACCAATATCTTTAGTAAATAGTGAAGAAATTTTATGCTGAGCTATTGGTGCCTCAATGAAGTTTTCACCAATGAATTTTTATTGATCATCCCATAGCACCTTTGAGAAGGTTTCATAAAGGGATACTAAAATTTGAATTTGATTATCTTCTAGTGCTTACAAAAAGGTTTCACTAAAATATGTTGAGTTTGATCTTTGATCATCCCTTAGTGCCTTCAAAAAGGTCTCACTAGAAGATTGTTCTTTTTCTGAATGAATGTGGTATTACCCCCCTAAGATTTTGTAAATGATATCTCATCATGGATGCAGTTCAATAAAGTCTAATTCTATCAATCCTAATCAACAATTATGGGAGGTACAATGTCAATATAATGGCTATGTTGGGTGGTAAGAATGGTGGGATGATGAAAGGAAGCATAATCCTCATAGAAAATACTAAGATAACTTGTGTCGATGTTGAAGTAGTTATCCTCAAAAATCATAGAAGGATCAAAAATATATTCAAATTGATTTACAAGACAAGTATAACCAATGTTGTAATAACCATGACTATAATCTAATTATGAATCTGATTTTGATGTAAAGGACTTTGAATCTAATGTTGCAACTGATGTTGATTCTATTTCTGATGATAAATTTGATGTCAATTCAAAAATGTAACCTAACTCTAATATTGATTCTTCATTTGATGTGGTTGTTTCTATAATGTTTGGTTGAATGTTAAAAGTTTGATAAGTAATGTGATATGGTTCAAATATTCAATATATGTAGAAATACCCTTAAGGTAGGGCAACACCATATAATACCCTTTTAGGAGGAATAACTCCACAATGTCTCTTCGAGGGGACAACCCCAATATCCTCTTACAATAGAAGACTCAATGCTTACTTGATATCTTTACCATGGTAATAATCTCCTTTATATAGATATCTATCTAACCAATGGATGGGTAACTTTTAAGCATGGAATATACTGAGACGGGGGGTGAATCAGTATATCATATATCTTATAAATCTTTCCTTTAACCAAATTCCACTTAATCAAACATTCAAGATATGCAATAAAAATCAAATAATAAACATCACACAAGATAGAGAGAGACACCAGATATAACGTGGAAACCCAATGTGGGAAAAACCATAGAGAATCAATCTCAAATATATTCATGAGAACAAACCCACAGGAGCACCATACCCCTTTGACAAGTACAAACCTCAGCTACAATTCATGAGCACCAACCCACAAGAGCTTCAAACCCCTTTGTCAAGCACCAACCCACAGAAGCACCAACCCCTTTGCCGAGCACCAACCCAACAAAAATTCATGAGCACCAACCCACAGGAGCACCAACCCATTTGTGTATACCAAACACCTATCTCTCAATGTTGCTATCTCAACAAATGATAGATCAATACAACATCTCCTTCCTCTCTCTCATTTTTACTTTTCTAAGCTAGATATAACAAATACAAATCATCTCTTACAATTGCTCTTCTAAGCTAGATATTACAATATCAAATCAACCTCTCACACTCATATTACAAATGGCTACTTAAGACTTTATTTATAGCTTTCCAAATGACCTTTTGCCTTCCCCCTTTGTGACCTTTCAATCCTCATGGAAAATGGCACCAATCTTGGATGACCCTTCATATTCAAGCCTCTGAAAAGTCATGTGGTGACCCTTCATGATAAAAAATGTCCTTCTCACTTTTGTCCTTATCTTTGGTGACTTTTCTTACTCCTTAAAGTGACCCTTCATGATAAATTCGCCCTTACTCTTTTGTCTTCACTTGGTGACTCTTGGTATTCCCCAAAATGACTCTTCATGGGAAAATGCATCCCATCCTTCTTTTGTCTTTACCCCATGGCTTGTTGACTTCTCCATGGGCCCTTATTTTGTCTCATATGCAACCAAAAATATATTCATTAATATTAAATAAATATTAACTCATATTAGCCAAGATATATTTATTACAAACAACATTAAATGCAATGGGGCCTTTATCACCAATAATTTAAAACCTTTGACATCAATGACAATATTTCCAACAGTAACCTCATAATCCCAATGTAGACTGACCATTACCCAATGTACTAATTCCACAAGTTACTCCATTATCCTAATATATTGTACCCATATAAGTAACTAAGGGGATGTGTGCCACATTTCAACATCTCCATTGACCCATATACATTAATATATCATATCCTTAGGTACATAGCATTACTTCCCTCCTTGACATGTTTCATCCCCAAAACATAGGAAGAAACCAAATAATGAGTGTGCTTCAAATCATTGCACACTTGTCTCCAATTTTGATCATCTAGCCATCCATATGTGATCTTGGTAGGTGATAACTCTCCAAGCTTGTTTCCAAATTCCATTATGCTCCTCTGATTTCATTCATGATCATAATTATACTGCTTTGGTGTCCAATCATAATTATTCCTCTTTTTATTCCATGTACCATATTGTTTCCTCACCTGGTTTCATGATTGTTTCCTCTCATGATGATGTGGGTGTATATATACCTCAACTTCTTCCAGTATTTTGACCTTATCCACCTTTTCTTCTACTTCTTCCACCTTTTCATTCTTTGTCTCTTTAGTAGATGAAGTGTTCATTTCTAGTTGTAGTGTGTCTTTATCTATATCATCTGAATATTCATCATGCTCTTTATCACCTATTTCAATCTCATCCTCATGATCTACCTGGATTGTTATTGGTGTCTTTTTCACTATGATATCTTGTAAAGTGATCTTCTTTTTCATATACCAAAACTTCATGAATTTTTTCTAAATATTAATATTCATTGTTCCCAAAGTCTCTAACCATGGATATCCAAGAACTATATCCACATCATCCATATCCAAAGCATAAAAATCTGAATGCAAAATATATTTTTCCATAATGATCTTCAAATATTAAAACATTGTAATATTCTTACCATCTACTTGAACCTCCTTGATATTATTTTCTTGAACATATAAATGCTTGGCCACCTTCTTTTGAATGCATCCATGAAATTGAAAAATTAACTCAAATTTATTTGGAGTCAAATTATTTGAACCCTTATCTTCTTCTTCTTCTTCTTCTTCTTCTTCTTCTTCTTCTTCTTCTTCTTCTTAATCCTTATTTTCTTCCTCTTCTACATCCTCTTTTTCTTTTATATCCCATCAATCTAGGAAGATTTGTTCCATTACTTCCCATGAAGAATACTTTTGCGTAAAGCTCAATTGATTAAACCACCAATGTTGTGCAGGACCAAACAAAGAAAGATATAACTATATTTTACATAAAATAAAATTAGTTTTATTCTCCTTAAAAATGAGCCACCATTCTCTAGCATCAACATCATCTTTTTCCTAAATTTTTTTGCAACTTCATGGTCCACAAAAGAAATTAGGGTTCATGAAACACTAAAATGTCAATAACTCATACAAAACTAATCAAAAAAGTCCCAAATTTTTATTGTATCTTCCTCTTATGATATTATAACCTTATTCAAAATTTTGTGAAAAAATGTCATAAATTTTGACCTATAGATTGAATATTAAAAAACCATAAAATTGGAACAAATCACTCAAAACAACTTCCAAAATTCTGAAATTGTGACTATGATTCTATTATAGTTTATTACATCTTCATTAAAAATTTAGAATAAAAATTCCATATATTTTGGAATATATATTTAAATTAGTGTAAAAATCAAAATAGCAATAAATCCATCAAAATTAATCAAAAAATATCTATTTTTTAACTATGACTTATTTAAAATATTCTACATATACAATAAAAAATTGTGAAAAAATTAACAACCAATCAAAAGATATTAATGATTCACAAAAACTATGGTTTCTCTCCACACAAATTGCCTAAATTGAATCTCTAATACCACTTGATATAGTATTGATATGATTAAAATATTAAATATATGTAGAAATACCCTTAAGGTAGGGAAACACCATATAATACTCTTTTAGGAAGGAATAACTCTATAATGTCTCTTCGAGGGGACAACCTCCAATATCCTCTTACAATAGAAGACTCAATTCTTAATTGGTATCTTTACCATGATAATCATCTCCTTTATATAGATATCTATCTAACTAATGGATGGGTAACATCCTAATCCCAATGTAGGCTGACCATTACCCAATGTACTACTTCGATAAGTTACTCCATTATCCTAATATATTAGACCCATATAACTAACTAAGGGAATGTATGCCACATGTCAGCATCTCCATCAACCCATATACATTAATATATCATATCCTTAGGTACATAACATAATGGCCTATGATGGCATAATGGGTTGAATAAAAAATGATTCATCTTGGAAGGGTTTAACATAGACTGGCTCTTCTAAGTGAAGCCCCTCAAAGAGAGGGAACTGCTCAAGGGATGTATCGATAAAATCATCTCTATCAAAGTGAGACTCCTTAATGAGCGGGAAAATATTAAGAGACAACTCTGTAGAGACTGGCATTTCAAAGAGATGAGGATCTTTAAAAATAGGTAAAATATGAATAGGTAACTTATCATAGGCTGACTTATCACAAATGGGTTTTTTGATAATAACATCCTAGTTTTGGTTCACAATTAGTTGCAAAAAATCAATTTTGAACACATTTTGGTCCTCATAAGATGGATCTTGAAGAGGTAATAGTTATTGTTTTAGCTCAAAGATCGACACAAAATTTTTAAAGTGGGGAACATTTGGTTTAACAAGAATAATGGTTTGTGGTTCAATAATGGACTCTCCAAAAATTAGACTATTAAAGAAGGGATCAAACATAATTGGTTCATCAAATAGAGGTTCTTCAACAATAGGTTCATCAAAAATTGGTGATGGGCCAAGAATGGTAATGACTAGATGCTTCTTAATTTGGTTGCTTATTCAAATCAAAGGAAGAGGTCCTAAAATGGTAACAACTAGATGCTTCTTAATTTGGTTGATTGTGAAAAACAAAGGAGGAGGTCCTTAAATGGTAATTCCTAGATGCTTATTAGTTTGGTTGCATGTGTAAACCAAAGGAGGAGGTCCTAAAATGGTAATGACTAGACACTTTTAAGTTTGGTTTCTTATGCACACCAAAGGAGGAGGTCCTAAAATGGTAACCTTCATGTGTTACAGATCTTGCTTGCTCACACAAGCTGAAGGAGGAGAAGGATACCCCAAAATAGTAACCTTCAAGCATAAATCATAAATCAAAGGGAAAGGATGAGGATTACATATGACAATTGGCATGGATGCTATTGGTTTTCAATAAATAGGCCCAAAGAGGGAAACATCCTTAAACAAGATGGAGTGCTCATGTCCATCATAAAAATGCTCTACCTTACAACTAGGGCCATAATAAACTATATTATAAGTGTACCTTAGTGTCATTGTTTAAAGAGAATGCTCTTAATGTTTGATAATATTTGGACAATGTTTTATAAATGCTTACATAAGATATGAATTTTGATCCTTTTCCAAACAAATTACCAAGGCACCAAAGAAACTATAAACAGAGGGTGGCTTAGAACCATACACAATTAGAAGGTTTAGTTCATGAATTTATCCAAATTTTGGTAAAGTTAAAATCGTATAGATTAGAAGAGGGTAAGGTAACTCAAAGATCCAAAGTGAAAATTAGTACCCCAAAGTCTATATCTTTGTAATATGCCCATACCATAAAATCTAGTTACAACTTCGATGAGTTAACCCTAAAACATTAGAGGAAAGCTCTATAGATTAAGAAGAAGACAATACAAACTAAGAAACTCAAGATGTAAAACATGCATGAGTCATTAATTTAAAAGCTAGGACTAAATGGGTAGCATAACGTCAACGCATGGTTTTAATAGGATAAAATATGTTCTATGACTCAAATAATGAGTGATACACAAGATGACTTGAGTCCACCTAGATGATAATGTGATTTTGAGTCTAATAAATGTCCCTCAATCCAAATGGAAAATTTAACTCAAGTTAGAACAAGTTAGAACAAATTTAACACACCAACCTTTAAAACTTAGAAAGGTTCAATTTCAAATGTGAATTATAAATGAGGGACCTAAAAAAATTGGGTAAATGGTCTAAACTTAATTGGGTAGCATAATTGTGACAAAGTGGGTGACATGACACAAAATTTTGATAATAATTTAAACAAAAAAAGATAAATTTTCCAATTGGACAGCATAATACCTCTCTTGCTCAAGAATGTTGAGGACAATGTGTTTTGGTTAAGTTCATTTGAGTTAACAAGCAATTTTTAGACACAAATCAAGACCAAGTAAGCTAGTGAAAAAGACAAAAATTATCATCTTAAGTCTACAATGATAAGGTACGACAAAGTGGGGTTAACTAGACTAGTAATTTTTCAAATGTTCTAAATAGATCAATTGCATAATATCTTTCACACCAAACAATGCAAAAGAAGCACACTTTAACTGGGTATTCATGACATATGGCTTGCTGTAAAAAGGTCTTGCCCTTTTTACAACCACTACATCAGTCATTTACTCAGTGTAGTGTGATGTTCAAAGTGTAGATATGTCCTGTGTGTAACTCCAACACTAGGAGGTGGTTTAACCACTCACACCTTTGATCCTAGTGGGAGCGATGAACTTAGTGCCAAGAGATGAAACCCTAGGTCAAAGCTTCCCTATAGACCTTGTGAGAGATAATGAAGTCCCCCTTGCAGGCCAAGATGTAATAAAATAAATGACTAATAGAAAGACTTTTGGTTCATTTTAATATCACTTAAACTATTGCAATTTTTGAGGAGTACTTTAGATGACATTCTTTATATGCCTTGGACTAGGCATGCTTGCAATAAGGACAATGATTCTGATTCCAAAAGCTCCCTAGAGGAGACAAATGGAAGAGCATACACACAATGCCCCTCTTTTTGCCAATAAAATTATAATTAAATAACTATTGAATACAAATTTGGATAAATTAATTCAATTTAAAACCAAATGAAAATTTGGGTGGTGTTCTTTTGACCCCTTGGTCTTAATTGCTAAAATGGAAAAGATTGCACAAAATGACCACATGAACCCAAAAAAACCTAAGTTATTTTTAATACCAAAGACTGAAGCATTCAAGACTTATCTTAGATTCAATTTTAATGCACAAGTTTTGAAAATGTTCAAGACTTAAGATTTGGTTTAAGCACTAAACTTTAAATGTTTACAAGATTTAACATGATATGTTCATTTTAGGCACCAAATACCAAACATGTAAAAACATAGCATGTTCATTTTAATTCCAAATGAAAGTGTGTTTGGTTAGTCATATGCAATCAAAACAACTTCTAAACTAATCTCTCAAATTACAAAAACATAATTATAAGGGCCTACTTTGAATTGTTTAGGAGTTTGATCAAATAACATTAAAAATTTAACTCTCTATTGCAATATCGCTATTACATAGTCAATCCCACTATTTTCCTACAAAATCATAATTTTAGACAATAATATCATTGTTATGGGTTAGATCAATAAAAAACATAATATCATTGTTATTTGGATGAAATCACTGGCCAAATCAACAATATCATTTCCCCAGTAATGATATTGATGTTCTACAATATCACTGCTCTAGTGAATGAAATCGTTGTTTTGGCTAACAATATTGTTGTTTTGAACTACAAAATCACTATTTAGCAAACAATAATTTTGTTAAAAAATTATTACTATGTCAGTAGCGATATTTCAATACAGAGCAAAATCATGGCACTCAAGAATGAAAATGTACTTTACCAAAAAATAGACTTCTAATCTAAAATTTCATTTTTTTAGCTCCCTCATTCCAAGATTCTACATAAACATGGTTAGTAAGTTGCTTGAAAGAGATTTGTGAACAAATTTGTAGGGTGAGGTCTCACCAGCTGTGCCAAAATGTAAATATGATTACATAAAATGATTAGTCAAACATTAGTCCATTAAATCAAATAAAAAATGCATAAGAGTAAACCAAATTAATCCTATCTATTTATGCAAGAATTTCAAGTAATAGTAAGAAATAATTGAAAGAAAGCAATACCAATTACCTTCCCAAGTGGATTCACTAGACAAGTGCAGCTCAAAAACATGTTCTCCCTTGATCAAGAGTTCTTGTCTTCATCAACAATGGTGGTAGCTCCTCCCATGTCTCAAGATTTTTTTGCATAACCTAGGCTCAAAGTAGATGAAATCTATAATTTAGCCTATCAAATGAATCTTGCTAATGAAAAATAATGATCAACACAAAAGATTGTGGAGACAATTTAGCATTATAACTTTGCACAAATCAAGCTTAAAAATGATGATCACAACCTCTCTATTTATATATTTTTGAGATTGATCAGGATCAACCATGACCATCCATTTCAAGATTTATATGTGTGGCCATGAATTAATCTAATTATATAATTAAATAGATAAATATCCCTCATAAATACTTGGGATAGAGATAAATTTAAGAGACATGGAGGGTCTTAATGAGGTATGAGAGACCCATAATCTTGATATTTTATGCATTTATGGCTTATGGATGCCACCCCATATGATGATGTCATTAACTGATACAGTTAATATTAATTAATTTACAAAAAGAAATATTCAACAAATCTCATAGAAAATCCACTCAACGTCTTGATTTGGATTAATTAGCCTTAAACAAGGTTAATAAACATTTGTGCAATTATTTATAAATTAGCCCTTAATTAATCATAATGGTTAGAAAGTCATATTACTGGTTCATAATTTGATTGGAGAAGAGTTAGAAGGTGATGTTAGATGTATACAGACCATTTTCTCATTTAGGATGTTACTGACAAAAAATAACAAAGGTATATGACATGTACTAATGAATTAGAAGAAAGAATGATCCAGAGCACAAAAAAGTGAAATCATCATTTTGACTTAAAATGAATTGATCAAATTTAAGTATCACATAAAATGCATTACCCCATTTAGGGATACATTAGCCTAAATCAGCACTTGTAAATGACAAGCTCGAACCATTTAGCACGTTTTATGAATTTTCATCTAAAATGTGCATTTTAGTGTAATTTGAATAAGATTGACAATTTCAACACAAATGGTGTTAGAAATTAGATGTCTACAGTCATAACCCATGAGTTTACTAACCCATTTCTATTGTGATGGGGTGAAGACCCATTGTTCCAAAAAATATTTTAGACTCTGGTGATTAGTCTTGATACAAAAATGATTTCCCAGTAGGTATGGCCACCACTTCTGTACTGCATGCAAAATGACCGTCATTTCCTTTTCATAAGTAGAGAGCATTAAATTCTTGCCAGAAAGGGTTTTTATAGTTAATGCAATGGGGAATCCTTCTTGGAGGAGAACAACACCAAGTCCATTATTGTAAGCTTCACTCTCGATATTAAAGGTCTTGGAAAAATCTAACATAACTAGAATAGGTGTAGTACACATAACTTATTTTAATTTTTCAAATGCATACTCAGCAACATGTGTCCAAAAAAGGCATCCTTTTTCAACATAGATATTAGCAGAGCTAAAATTTTCTCATAATGCTAGACAAACTTATGATAGTATCCAATCAGCCCCAAAAAACCATGGAGGCTCTTGAGTGTCTAAGGATATGGCCAATTTGTCATGGTAGCTATTTTTTTAGGATCCACCTATAACTTTTAGGCTAAAATAATATACCTGAGATACTCCACTTCATCTTGGCCAAAAGTACATTTGGACTATTTTGAAAAAATATGGTCAAAAATAAGTTTTAGTATGAGCTCCAGATGTTGAAGATGCTTAGACCATGTTTTACTATAGATGAGGATATCATTGAA